>LPNX011024010.1:390823-413558 GCA_001517045.1 Pseudotsuga menziesii
TTCCCTGCCCCATCCAGCCTATCCTCCAATCTAAGTCCTGTAGCCATCTCTTCACCAACCCAACAAAGTGCTGTTCACTGACAGAAGTAAAATAATAAAAAATTTATGAGTTCTGAAAATTCTGTGTGTCTGCAAAAATCACTGTTTTCTGCCCCCAAGCTCTGATACCATGTAGAAAATCTGAGTTTTACTGCATGCTGGTTTATATGAACATTTTGTGGTTTTCACTTACAGCTGGTTTGGCATTGGCTGTAAGTTACTTAAGAAAAATATACTGAGCAATATAAACACACAGTAAAAATACTAACAGGCTGAAAAACACATTTGGACAGTCACACCATAAATTTTAACTCAGAGATTTTTGGCCAAATAAGCCCTGGAAAAACCCCCACGGGGAAAACCAGTCAGAGAGAGGAGAGAGATTATTATTAGCTTCAGGAAAAATCAGACATTAAATTTACAGTAAAAAATTCCAACTTATCTCAACCTAGATTTTTGACCAGTAGCAGACTGTCTCGATTTCTGTGCATGAACAACACCTCGATTTCTGAGCCAACCGTACAGCATTTAATGCAGGCCGTACACTCAATTTCTGCGCAAAACCGTACAGCATTTAATGCAGGGCCGTACCCTCGTTTTCTGTGTTGTCCGTACCCTCGTTTTCTGTGCTGAATTAATGCCGTCCGTACAGCAATAAATGCAGGCCGTACAGACTTAAATCTCCTCGATTTTTGTGCAGGAAAATAAATGCAGGTCGTACAGCATTAAAGGCAGCCGTACTTCTCCTCGATTTCTGTGCAAATAAATGCAGCCGTACAGCATTAAACAGGCCGTACTCTCCTCTCGATTTCTGTGCCTGAATTCAATGCTCCTGTACTCCTCGATTTCTGTGCATAAATTTTCTTGGGAAATGTGCCAAAACCCCAACTCATCCTCCTTCTCTCTCAGCTCTTCTTCCTTCTCATGAAAAATGAAAAAGTGAAGTTTCTTTGCCTCCCTCAGCCTTTTTGTCTAAACCCTAAGTGGGCATCTAATCCAACGGTGGAAAAAGATCCAATCCAATGGATGAGATTCAATGAGAGTAAAAAATCCCTTTTATTTAAATCACTTAAATAAAATTACTCACCCACTTAAATTTATCAAAAAGTGACTTTAAGTTTATAAAGTCTCATTAAGTGACATTTAATGTGAGGGTCACCTTTTTCCCTCTTCTAAGTGACTTAGGCAATAAAGTCACCTAGGGAACATCTGCCTTGGTACAAAAACTAACAGTACAGTCTCTGATCCAGCAGGATTTTAGTGCAAATTCATGTCACAAACTTATGGAACTAGTTCCCTCAGGAATACAGCTTGTGTGTTGTATTTTGTCACTAGAGGAAACTTACTTTGTCAGCATAAAGATGCATATAGATCTTTTAAACATTTTTTTGTTTGCACTAACAATTGAATTGTGATTGCAGAAAACGATGGACAAGGTTCATCCTTCCAAACCTGACTGGTATGAGGAGTTTTATGCTATTAATTTGGACCGAGGAATGAAAGCTTATGAGAAAGAGGTGAGGGATCAAATGGGCTTGCTCACTCAATGCTGCAGTAATCTATCTTGGTTATCTTGGAATTTATCTGGCAATGTACATTTTGCAATCTGAAACTTATATGCATAGTTTTCAAAACTTGACTGTTGTTCTGTCAGTCATTTGAAAGGAAAAATGATATCAATCAATCTTAGGGAACAGAGGAATCTTTGTTTCAGCAGGAATTAATAATATCTGTCTGATTCATGACCATGTTTTCAAATTAGAGCACCTTGTCTTCTTGCATGATTTAGTCAAACATTCTTTCTGAAAAGGTGGTTCCAATCCATAGAGGAGTAATTAATCTGTTTGGAGTTAATGGGAAAATCCAAGATGAGTTTTGAAATATAGAAAGGCTCCTAATCAGACTTCCATTACTAGGCATACTGACAGTTCCAAAAGTTCAAATGCATCTATGCGAAGGAAGGCATTTAACATTCAAAATGGGAGCTTACTTTGTTAAGTCAGAAAGGAGTCTTCGATAAATTACATATCCTTAACAACTAAACAAGTAGGTGGATAACAAAAGAAAGGGTTTGATGCATAGAAGAGTTTTAAAAATGAATCATATTCCATTGTTTAATCAATAGGCATAAAAAGCCATTCTTGAACCTACGAGGCAACATCAAGAAGGCCAGCATTTATGAAAGCTAAGTCATGTTGGCATTGGAAAAAAAAGGAAATATCTTGGCCAAAGAGACACTACATTATGCAGTTAGTCTAAAATGCTGAGAAATGATTCCTACATTGGCATCATTCCAAACTACAATTGTATTAAAAAAAGTGCATAAGATGGATGTTAAACAAATATTATCCTTCAAACATTTCAAATTATTGACATAATTCGATGACTCTGACCCCAACATGCTGTCACTTAGTAATAGTAAACAGAAGTGGCAAAGAATACTGGTCAACGCAGGGTGAGGTAGAAATCTAGTTATATGAATGTACATAGTAACATGATAACATCACCATAAAGGAGATAAAATTGCAAACAGATAAAAAACAAAATTTTTAACCATTTACAATATTTCCCATTTATGCCACCATTTATTATCTTTTAGAAAGAATGGATACCAAAATATGTGCATGAAATCTGTCATCCACAGAAACTTTTATCATGATACAAAGCTGTATCCACATTCAACTCTTGAATGTCAGTCTCCTTGAATTTCAATTATATCTCAAAGGGAGGAAAGGATAAATGAAGAGGCCATGCCAAGCCTGCACGAAAGAATGTTGGTTTGATGAAGTATGCTTCATTTTGTTGGGATGCTTATCAAGCAAATATTGATCAAGTTCAGCATTTGACGCTCCTTAGGCTATATTTATATTTGGGGTCCACTCAATGTAATTCATCATTCACATTTATATACATACAATTATTTGTTCTTGTTCCAATTGGATAAGTCACAATGCAAGCTTGAGCATGTGTGCTCCAAGAAGAGTGTTTGCCAAAGTGAAGAGAATCCTTATGGATTTGGTGAAGGACCATTTGATCCCTGATATTGTAGGGAAGTTAGTTGATGGGATGTATGCAACTTTGATCACTTTGTATTAGAGTGGGAATGCATTCTAGGAATTGTTTATGGAGAATCAACTCACTTATACACATGAGTGACACAGACACAATATCTTGTTGCTTGATGAAGATGACCTAGATCAAAGATCAACTTGTGACCATCAAAATGAAGTTTGAAAACTAGGAATTAAATGGATTGTTACAGCTGTGGGAATTCTTTGTGCAATTTTTGTGGCCATGAGCACATGCCTACCTTTGAGCAGCTCTCGAATGCTTTCCTCCAAGAGGAGACAAGGAGAGAAACAATCACATCTAAAAAGAATGAGATCCCAAACTATTACCGGTTGAAATGGTAGTCCAAGCCGCCGGTAAGCATGTGAGGAGGAAGTGACCACTGTCACGTTAGTCAACTTCTCCCAACTACTTCGGAAGCCTAAGCCTCCTAGGGGAGAGCCCTATTATGACTCTGAAAAGACACTAAGACACAAAGAGATATCTTCTTTCGAGGATGTTGGTGATCAGTGCCTAATGGAGTCAAATAATAGTAAGAAGGATGTACTTTATGTGTAATGTGCAAATGTTAGCCAGTAGTGCGTTATCAAGGGTAAGACAAGCAAATACAAGTATTGCACCACAACTCACTAAGCATATGCAGTAACACTTATTAGTTATTCATGGATGTACTTATGGAAACTCTCTCTATCCAGATGTCAAATGCATTCTCAGCTTAAGTACGTGTCATACAAGTAAAATGTTTACCAGGTCAGAAATGCACATATATATCAGTATTAAGTACAGCAGTGTAAGCAACAATATAGCAGTTATTAAGGCAACATTATCATACGAGTTGAACAACAAACCATGGCAGCAGTAGTTAACACTTTAACACAAAAAGGAAACAGCATTTATTTTGTGTTAAAACTTGACTTTTATGTGTGTGTGCAGCATGTACAGTAGTATGTATTCAATCATTTACCCACAGTCATGTTTATAGCAGCATTATAGTGTTAGATTGCATATTTGAAGTACTAACATTAATGTTTATGTGCAAAGACGCAAGCAATCTAATTATATCAGTCCATTCAACATAAATGTGATTGTGCTTTAAAATATTAACCTTAATGTGTATGTGCAAACCGTGTGAGTGAATACAAGGGTGTTAACAGTCCACTTTTTGTGTCAAATGAAAGCTAGGATATAAGATTATCTAACCACTATTTTAGTTTGTTGTGTGTAGGGGTTGATTCAAGGACAAGGTGCATGGACAAAAGGAGGGCTGCCTCTGTAAAGGGCAGCCCTGTAGGATAAGAAGAGGACTGTCACCAAAGGTGACCGTGAACTGAGGCAAACCTCCTAATCAGAACCAAGTTTAGGAAAGGACACTGGGGAGGCCAACGAAGGTGGAAGGATGGAAGGGAAGGCTCTCCTAAGGATAGGGCAGACTTACTAGCAGCCTATAGTGGGCTGACCGAGGGGTAGAAAGAGGGAGGATCGAGGCTGCTGCTATAGCAGCAAGCCTGAGTTTAGGGACAGCCGTGAGTGAAAGGAGCAAGGCCAAGGGTAAGTGGGGAAAAGGCAGCTAAGGCTTTTATGGCAGAATTAGGACTGTTTTAGGGCCTTTTAGGGCAGATTTTGAGATTTTTGCGATTTTTGTATTTTTAGGGTTCCCTATAATTCCACCTTAGGGTTTTTAGGGCTTTAGAGGCCCGAGCGAATTTGTAGGGCAGGTGGCCGAAATTTTATGGAAGCCCGAAAGTGCAAAAAAATTAAATTTTTGATTTTTAGGGTTTCTAACATAAAATTGCAGACCTAAATTTAACCTAAAACTAATCCTAAACTAACCCTAGAACTAGGATTTTTTAGAAGAGAAAAGGTTTGAAAACCAAGGGAACTAACCCTAGCAAAAAACCCTACCACAACCTAGGGCATCTAGGGAGGATGGCTAACCTAGAGAGGAAGAGTTCCTAGGTCCAATAACCAGCCTAGAAAAACTAGGGTAAAAACTCTATAGGACCCTCACAAGGAGACGTGCCTCAACCAGATAAGGCGACAAGAAAAGAATGGCAATGGCCTATTCTAGTAGAAAATGCAGCACTAGGGCTACCACTTAGACTCTAACATGCATAATCAACCACCATTCAAACAAAGAGATAAGAACCCTGACCTCCTTGTGCTTGTGTTTAGCCAACAAATCAAAACATCACCTAGCAAAGAATTTTACCAAAGAATTGCTAGAAAAAGCTTGTATTAACCTAGAAAAACCTCCTGAAGAGGGGCACATCTCTCCAAAGAGCCCTAGCAAGGGTGAAACAAATGCATAGTGTATTATCCCATCAATCTTCTGTTAAAATGAAAGTGAGGAGATCTATTTATATAATCTCACACTCACTTTTAACAAAATATCCAGGCCTACATGCCTTAAAACATGTCAATTTGAAATTATAAAATGTCAACTTAAAATTAAAACAAAATAATAATAAAATATGGCCTAAGGTAGGCTCAAGGTAGGCTACTTGGGGTATTTATACCTCTAGGTGCCAAAGTATGCTCAAATAAGCGAATCACTCCGAACGAAAGGCTGGAGTGAGCTGAAGGGAGGGCGTTATACCCCATCTAATCCCTAAAATGCTGTAAAATCCCTCAACGCCCTCCTCAAAGCATCAAAAGGCCTAGCATGGAAGATGGATTCCTTTGAGGAGATAAGGCCAGGGAGAGCAAAATCCCACTGACTGAAGGGCCAAGAGGGTGTCTAGAGTGGCTGCGAAAGGAGACAGATGTCTCGTAGATGAAGCAGAGGTCACCAGAGCACATAAACGAGATATGGAGCCATGTGACCCAGCTGTTAACCCTTAGGAGCCCTGGACACCAACCCCGAGGTTAAAAACCCCAACAAAGGGTAGTCAACAGTGCCATTAAGCCATAGTAATCCTAAGGGAGGAACCAAAGGGCCCAACCATGACCACCATTACTTGATAACATCCCTCCTGGTCGAAAAAATGGCTTTCTCTCCCTGGGGTACACCTGAAGGTCCGTTGGGTATAGGTGCAATATAACACCAAACCAAGCCCTCATTGGTAAGGTGAGGAAACGAGGAAAGAAGGAAGGACCCAAGAAAGGTCACAAGGGACATTCATGTTCATTAGAGCTTGGGAAACTCGAATCTTAAGGAATCCTTGAAGTTCCTTAAGATGAGTCACTATGCGTCTCAATTTCCCAAGAAGAAAGCGACAAATAATAAGCAATAGAAGCTGTTTGCAGGGAGTGTAGAAGCTTCCAAAGTGGATGAGTTAGCATATTTCCACTAACACCATCTCTGCTACAAGGTAATTGGTGGACAAAGGAGCATCTAGACACATGAGATTCAACAAGAGGAGCATCTAGACACATGAGATTCAACAAGAGGAGCATCTAGACACATGACATTCACTAAGAAGGCTTTACGTAGATGTGAAGAGCAAGAAGTTGGCATAAAGTGGAGTTGGGTGATGATGCTACATATCTAGTTCTTGAAATGGGATTTTCCCTTTTTGCATGCTATCCAATGATGTTCTTGATTTGAATGATGTTTTATATATTTCTGGTTTATCTAAGGATTTTCTTTCAGTTTCAACCATGATAGATCTTTAGTGTATGGTTGAGTTTGATGGTAAGCAGGTCATCATAATAGATTGTAGCTAGAAGGATGGTTAAGTCTTGGCCAAAGGTGTGCAAGAAGGTGGCTTATATAGGTCCGGGACCACGATGTGGACCAGTCTAGTACTGGTAGACTCAACTTAGTACTGAGTAGCCATTTCGTTGAACGAAGGTACCTGGTCAGTTACTAGGACTTAGCCTGGGGCTGAGGGCCATTCTCTTGGAGAATGGAGGTGCTTGGTTTGTTACCAAGTATTTGACCTAGTGTCAAATTATGCAGCTTATGGCTGAGGCACCTGGTCTGTTACCAGGAAGGCACTATAAGCCCTAGACTAGGTGTAGGCATGTGTAACAATCTGACCCTTGATCAGTGGGCTTTGCGATCTTCTCCAAGGGTTAGCTACCCTTGGTTAAGACACCCTAGTACCCGATCTTGGTGTCACACAGAGTGTGACATAAAAGCATTAGTAATTCTCTTGGTTTATGATGATGTACTTTGAATGGAAATAAAAGACCACGTTGACCACAGGTGATGACCACAGGGGCACTTAAAGAAGGCTAAAAAAAAAGTCAAAAATACATGAAGACCCTTAGTACCACTAATGTGTAAAAGTGAAAGTGCAAAAATACCTTTAGCACCACTAAAGGCAAAAGTCAAAATTAGAAAAGAATAAAATATTATTATTTTGAGATTTCTAATTTTGGCCCACTTACAGGTGACTCAAAGGATATAAAAGAAGATCAAGCCAATTCATTATTACTCACACTCTTGCTCTCACAGGTGAAGCTGCTCCTACTGAATATTTCACAGAAGGTTGTCTTTGTGGTTTTTGCCCTAGCATGGATAAGTCTAGCTAGGGCATCCACCCGTTTTCAGTCTTACCCTAGAAACTGAAACATCTCCCTGCTCAAACAAATCAATCTGTGAAGAAAAATTGCATCAGAAAAGCAGAATAAGCCTGATCACATCTGTAAGTGTTCGGAACTGGAAATAAACTGTCTCATTGGACTCAGAGAGTCCCAATCCATCAAAGGTGTATACTCATACCCCTCATAGGTCTCTGTCTGATCATCAATCATCACCAATAAACAATATACCCATCTGTGAATAATCAGACACCAATAATAACTCATAATAGATCAACCTGCTGCAAGTGTTAAGAGGTTAAACCATGCTCTACAACTCATTCACGTAACAAAATCAACAAGTAGCATTCATTTCACTGGCGGTACATCAACAAATACTTATAAATATCAAGCTTTATTTATTATTACTTAGACTCAGACTTTCAAGACTATACTCACTTCATAGCTGTAGTCATTTTGCTAGTGAAGGGTGAAAGGTGGAAATGACAAGGCTAAGGCAAAGGATGACCTCCTACTCAACATCATGACACTTTGGACAAGGAAAGGGAGAACTCACTATAACCAATACTGGACAAACAACAACACAAGGAATGGCAGTGCCTCACAAATGGATGAGTTGTTTAGAGAGTGCTTATTCAACTTAGGCATCATGTCTACATCAATCTTGATCCAAATTCATTAGGATCACATTTTATTCTGTGGCCTTTTTGGCCTATATGAACCCTTTGGGACTTCACCAGTGCTCAAAAGCACAGCTAATCGCAGCTTTCATCTGGGACATATTTATTTTTAACAAGGTCAACAATTCTTTGATATAACATTTTTTAACCATTGCTTTTTGGACCTTTTCTTATACTCTTCAAGGAGTATTTCAGCATTTCATTGCTCTTGCCCTTTTTACATATGTTAAGAAACACAGTTTTACAATTTTCATTTTCCATGGGCGCATATTTAATATTTCAATAAAAGTAGAACATGAGCTTTCAGTTTTAGCCAACAACATCTCAAGTGACTAGGGGGAATTCTGCACAGTGCCAAACATCGGGACAACCGACCATAATGATTTAGGCATACTATCCAACTTACCAAAGGCAAGTTTTGTCACCAACTCAGAGCCGAGACACAATGTAAACAGGGAGGCTTGTCCAACAAAGGTTCTAGTGGGGAAAAAGGTCCTCCATTTCACAAGTCAAGAAGTCAGTTGGGTTGAAAATTAAACTGGAAGGTAATGGATGGATGAAGACAATGAAATGATGGAGCCAACACTAGCAAGCCAAAAAAATGGTGGGAATGACTACCTCTATTCTCCCTAAGGAGGGTAAAACCAATGAGTATAGATCAAGAACTTCAAAGCCAGAGTAAGGACATCAATACATACTATAATATACAACCAAGTCCATATAAATATGACCACAAGATCATAATACCACAAGTCAATATATGTCACAAGAATCAATATAAGAGCAATAATAACCATAACACCATATAAAATATTGAGTCATATCCATGCAATATAATCCGTCTGTAACACCATACATCCAATGAGAAAGTACTGATATAACACTGGGCATTCACTGCTGTTTTGAAATAACATAAATGGCTATATCGGTCCTCAAATCTGAGTGTCCCGAGACTCAGTCATGGCATGGGAGAGTACAAAGTCCACTAATACAAAAATGATCCATATAAACTGCTCATCTCAGCATCTCATATGTAAGAGATCTAGCTGAAAAATGTATTGTGTTTGAAAAATAGAATATGGTAGCCTGGCTACTATATATGTGATAACATCTGGCTCTAGCTGAGACAAGTGCTCTTCTGAAAAGAGTGCTTCAGAACCTTAGAATCTCTGGTCCTCGCACTCTGTTTATCGCATCCTCGATCAATCCATCTAGCTCTGCAACCACTACCAAGAATGTACTTGACTACCTGCAACATGTCCAGAGCTATACCAAACTCACAGACCGGTCATCAGAACAAAATGTGGATAATATATAAAATACTGAAAATAAAAATGCATGAAACTGAAAAGCAGAAAATAAATCTAATCTATAACCACAACTTTCAATAAAAGTTTGATTTTTTATTTATTTTATTTTGCAGGATAACAAAATTACACTAAGAGCTTCAAAGGTGAGCTTCAAACAACAAAGCAAGATTCTATGCTACTGCCGGGAAAGGCTTATTTAGATCCTACCTACTCTAACCTAACCAATTAGGCAAGTGCTAAGTAAAATCATAAATCCAATGCAACCACTTGCTGAAACAATCTATTGAGCTTTCTTTACAGCTAATGATACAACAAGTCAAAGATAGGTTGTAAGTAATGTGAATGAAAATTGAAGCTATTGTAACTTGTTGTTTGAAAATCAAAGAAAGATATGGATAAAGAGAAATGAAATCATGCCAAGGATGAGATTGATTGTTGTAGACTTCTTCCATCCATAGATCGATAGGATCATAAAATTTATGCAGGTTTAAATTTGATGAAAGAAAAGAATACGATACATAATTCATCCCTCCAAGGCCATCATTTTTTCCCTCATCTTTTTGGTCAGCATACTCAATCATTCTCACATTATGATCAATGATGAAGCAAAATAGGGACAAATTAGAAATCTTTAAAGTTTAAACCAGAAATTGAGATTAACCCCATTTGTTGTTTATAAAATGAGAAAATATGGAATTGGTCTTTATAGAGCTTCTCATTCACCCAATCAAAGAAATTAACAAAGTTGAAAACATTATGCACCAAGGATGAAAGGATATAAAATGTTTTACCATTTACCATTTGGCACTTTCTAGAATCTGTACTACATGATACCATAGAGAAGGACTTCAAGAGCTGGGATGGGAGGGTGGATTGACAAATTAAGACTTGATTTGTATCACCTAAAGATGTTAACACCAATCTTCCATGTGATGCGAGACATTTGCTAGAGAAATTGGCAAAATTAAAACTAACATCCCAAGAATTAGACTCACTATGATTAATCTCCTTGACCAAATCACCTTGTCCAAAAGTATGACGGGGAATAGCAACAACATTACAAGAATCATTCCTTGGAGGCTCTTGATGATTATTTGGACACGGATTCCAGTTAGAAAGATGTGACAAAGAAAGTTCTAGGTCAAGCTCGCTCACTAGAATATCATCATCATGTGGTTGTTCTTCTTGAGATTGTTCATTACATTCAATTGAGGATAAATGATCATCATCGTTCATTTGATAAGGAAAAATATCACTATGCTCATTTCTGTCCTCACAAACTTTTTCTTCAACAACAATATGACCACATGATTTCTCTTCAACGGAAGTTTTATTAATTTCCACCTTTTCTTCTTTTGCAGTGATATGATCAAGGTCTGAATCAAGATTCGGATAGGTTGGATACTGACTCAAATTATCATCTATTAGGCAATGCCTATGGAGCTCCTCTTCTAAAGGCTCTTTAATGGACTCACAAATGGAAGGCTCAACTATGGATGCTTCTTGATGGTGATTAGGTTCCTTTCCACGGATCAAATCCAGGATTTGCTCTGTGACTGCTTTAGGTAATAATAGAAGAGTATCTCGTATGATTTGATTGATATCTTTCTTAGTTTCAACATGAGGTTTTGAAACATTATTCTTGAAGTACTCTGTAACATTCTTATGGATTGCAGGCACGCTCATAATTTGGAACATATCAGGAGAGGAATCGTCCAATTGAGAAAGCACTTCGTCAATATATTGATTATCAACCGCATAATCATTGCTAGGCTGACACTCTAAAATTTTATCAGTGTTCCTACTCCAACTATCAATTAACAAGTCTGTGAACATGTCATACCCAGTGATGGATCCTGGTGCTAAATGATCAAACCATAGTTGAACATCCCCTTGCAAAGATTCTCCTAAGGCTCGCATATAAACATCTTCATTGTCTGCACCTCTAGATTCCATGTAATCCCAGAGGATGTCCAAATGGCTTTCAATAGATATATCTTTATTTCCATTGAACCGGGGCATCCTCCTAGTGTAATCATTTGGCATATGATGAGGTGCTCCCGGTATTTCAGAAAAGTCAAAAGGAGACCGCTTGTCTTTCTTTTTAACAACTCTGGTTACTTGGCTATAAGGCTTTGACTGGGAATGACCTCTAGGTTCATGTCGACTTATAGGTCCACTCGGGATGGTCAGGAAATCTTTATTGCATGGGTGAGGAAGTTGGTGGGTATCATAAAGATTGTGATAACTAGATTCATATCTATAATCATGCTTGAGATCATCCTCATACCCGTAGTCTGACCTCCATCTATTCCTTTCGTTTATTTGTCTGTTTGTCTGTTAGTTTCAATCATGTTCTTGGTTACTTCCTTCAAGTGCTTCAAAAATACATCCGAATTCATTATGATTTATGGTATGCTCTAAGAACTTAAGATTAATATGTTGGGCACGATCCTCAGTGGAGTTGCAAGGTGGAGTCGCCAGGTGAACCACACAAGTAATTCACCGAAAAAGATATGCCATAGGGGAAAGTGAGGGATGTTGAACCAAGGTAGGCCTCTACCTCCCCGGCAACGGCGCCAAAATGTTATCACCCGCCTTGTAGTTGCCTGCTTGAGGTGGATCCAGGATGGATGGTAGAGGGGCAAGCAACTAAGGGGTGGAACCACGACTGCCTAGACTCCCAAATGGATGGTTGTCACGCCAATCCAGGCAGCCTTCACTTTAGGTTATCCTAGTCCAAGACAACAATGGGGGAGACCCGGATATGCTCCCGACAGGAGAGATCGAACCTAGACACCGGAAGAAGATCAGATGGGGCTTCAAGGTACTTAAGGTGCAAGGTGAATGGAAACCCTAGCTCTGGGGTTTAGGTACTAGCAACTGATGGAGATGACCATTGTCTTGGGAAACGTGACTCTGACAGAGTGAGCAAGAACAGAGTTGGGACTATCCAGTACCTAGAAATCAGACTCCATGAAAGGTGTTTGAGCTATCAATGAATGTTGGTAGATGGCAAAGGCTAAGAGCCTAAGGGCAGCGCTAGCTTGGAAATCAGTGCTTTGTATGCATTGGGCAATGGAGTCAGCAGTAAGACAATGTTTTAGGAAACCCACTTGGGAAACACCTTGATCTATGAAACCGGAAAGCAATTGGTCCAGAAAAAGCCAAGGTACAGGAAACCCAGCTCAGTAGAGAGCTAGCGCTAGGGCCTAGGAAGACAAATCTGAAGCTTTAGGGGGTACCGGAAGGCTGATGGCTCAGCGTTGAGGATGAGAAGAGATCAGGGAGACCTGATCTACAAGCCCAAATCAGGAAAACAACAAGAAAATCAGATCTAGAAAAGTCAAAATCTGATGATGGGGCTACGATGCTGAAAACTGATTTTTTTAGATCTAGGGTAAACTAGTATGAATTAGCACAGCATTGAGGGTGTTCCGGGATGCTTGGGACCCGATCTATCAGCCTATCATGTCATATTTCAGAAAAACCTACTTCCGGAAAAGGCCAATTTTTAGTGAGGGCGCCAGGGCAGTTTCAGTCTATTTTTCAGATCCTGGTCAAACTATTGAGCCTCTTGACAGCGTTGGGGTTGATTTGGACCGCCCAAGACCCGATCTATCCGTCTGTGAAGTCAGAAATCAGAAAAAACTCAAAACCCTAGCAGGTCAATTTTTTTCAGTGGGGGGTTATGCAATTTTCTGCTGAAAAATCAGATCTAGGTCAATCTATGAGGTATTTGACCTGCATTCCAGTTGATTTAGTTAGGGGGAGGCCCGATCTATGAAACCCAAAAATGGTTTGGCGAAAGATCGGATGGTTCCCTGATTATTTGATTTTTTAGGTTTTTATGGTTTAGGAGTTTTTCAGAAAAATAGTTAAATTTCAGCAAGGTACAATGGAATAAGATCAGAAAAGAAGAACTTACCTGTGGATCTTACCTAGATAAGCTTGTAGAAGTCTGTAACAGTGACGATCCTAGCTATCTCAATCAATCCTGGAAGATCCTCGTGATTTCTATGGCATATGCAAGCTCCAAGCCATCAAAGCGCCCCCTACCCTGCATGAGCAAACGTCAACCATATCAGATTTGTGCATACAAAATAAAGAAATTGAATGCTACAAGACAGTAAAATGAAGTAATCATAGATCGTAATGAAACTAATGAAAATGCCCTGATCCAAGATGAAGAGAACCGAGCGAGTTGAGGTCCCCCTACAAAAATGCTCTAGCCAAAACGCCCTCCTGTAGACAAAACAATGATAGCCACAAAAAAATAGATCTCACAAGAATTTCCACGATGCTAGTAAGCTGAAGACAAGCTAATCACCATTTGAGCACATCAGATGCAAAGCAAATCTAGAAAATTTCCACAGAAAAAGTCTTTCTATTATTCAGATCCAAGAGCCAAAAACCCCTTACAAATGAGAAGCTCTCTCCTTTAAATAAAAATGAGAGAATCTCAATCATAATCAAATCCTAACCACTTTCAAAACGAGTGGCTAAGATTAAAAGATACAATGTTTTAATCAATGGTTGAGATGAGCTCCACATACAATACATGGATCAATATAATTATAATTTACCAAAGTGGACTTAAACCACCCAAATAAAGGTAACCCACTCAACAAGAAATAAATGAAAGCACATGGTGGGTCCAAGGAGTGTTTGATTAACTCCGTTTGGGTGTCTCCATGGCACAATAAATAATATAACAATTTAAAATTTTGACTTTTGTGCCTCCTTGAGGAAATCGTGGGTCTCCCAAAAAGCTCCAGAAAATATATAAAATTTGCCCAAAAGGTTCTAGCGGGGAAAAAGGTCCTCCATGCCACAAGTCAAGAAGTCAGTCGGGTTTAAAATTAAACTGGAAGGTAATGGATGGATGAGGACAATGAAATGATGGAGCCAACACTAGCAAGCCAAAACAATGGTGGGAATGACTACCTCTATTCTCCCTAAGGAGGGTAAAACCAATGAGTATAGATTAAGAACTTCAAGGCCAGAGTAAGGACATCAATACATAGTATAATATACAACCAAGTCCATATAAATATGACCGCCAGATCATAATACCACAAGTCAATATATGTCACAAGAATCAATATAAGAGCAATAATAACCATAACACCATATAAAATACTGAGTCATATCCATGCAATATAATCCGTCTGAAACACCATATATTCAATGAGAAAGTACTGATATAACACTGGGCATCCAATACTGCTCTGAAATAACATAAATGGCTATATTGGTCCTCAAATCTGAGTGTCCTGAGACTCAGTCCTAGCATGGGAGAGTACAATAGTCCACTAATACAAAAATTATCTATATAAACTGCTCATCTCAGCATCTCATATGTAAGAGATCTGGCTGAAAAATGTACTGTGTCTGAAAAATAGAATATGGTAGCTTGGCTACTATATATGTGATAACAAAGTGCACCGTGCAACAAACGAAAACCCTCTCTCCTTCTTCATCGGCAATGAAATGAAATAATACAAAAAAAACAAAAGCATTTTAACCCTTTATTCGCCCTAGCTGCAAAAGTAAAAGTCGACTCGCGATTTTTTGCAAAACATCGCGATTTTTCCAAACAAATATCGTCATAAAAATCGCTGAAAAATCGTGCAGATGTTTGGTGATAATATCGCCGGCAAGGAGACATCGCGATATCTCGCGATGTAGGCGATAAATCGTCGATTTTTTAACACTGGATACAGTGGACAGTGATCAGTTGATGAGTAGCGATCAGATGATGAGTAGTGGTTAGTAGTGGAAGTGGTTGTGCAATGTGGTACAGATTGTGCAGTGTAGTATAGGTGTTGATTAGCAGGTCCACAAGATCAGTGCGGTTGTGGTTCAACAGTTTGTATCTTCATATCAGGGTGGCAGGACGGGGCACGGAAAGGGGGTTGCAGCCTTCTTTTGATAGTAGCTGGGGAACTAGGGAGTTTGAGCCTCCTTCAGGTTGTAGCCTATAAATCAGGGGGTTTTAGCCTCCTTCCAGTGGTAGCTGGAGAATTGAAGTCATTGTAATAAGGGGGTTGTTGCCTCCTTCCAGTTGTTGCTTGAAAACTATTATTATAAGGATTCCGTGGTTTTTCCCCTAGGACTTGGGTTTCCACGTAAAAATATTGTGTACTATGTTTTGCTATGATTCTTATGTGATGATGATATGAATATGCGATGATGAGCTATAATTGTTGATATAATGATAACAACATACTCTGCATAATATTGAATAAGCTATTGATGATTGTTATTGTTGAAAAAGTAACAAAAGCTAACAGACTGTTCACCCCCTCCTCATAGTGTGCTCGGTGTGTCCAACAACAACTCTCTTCCTAAAGAAGAAATGGGGCAATCAATTAAAAGTAAATAATGGAAAATAACAAGCCCTAGCCCCTCTTCACTTTACAATGCAAGGGTGGGCAAGCCCTACCTCCTTTGCATGCAAGGGATGGCCAAAATATATACCTCAAATATAACTTTGAAAATCAAACAAAAGAATCGAGTCCAAGAGACTCTCTTGGACTTGTTACAACAATAGAAATTTCAACACCTTTAGTTTAGGAAAACTGAGAAAGAGAATGAGGATTTGACCACTTTGAGGCAATGGGTTTTGAAATGGTGACCCTTGGGGGTTCTTTGCACTATTTTTTGCCCAAATTTTGATAGAGTTTGCCCTTGTAAAACCCTTAACCTGCAAAAAAAACAAGCAAAAAAATGGTAAAAGATGCCCAAAATGACTGTAGGACACCTTGCATATGAGTGTAAAAATTTGCTCAAGATATGTAATAAAAATTATAGAATCAATGGCTTCAAATAACTTGTAAAATGAAGATTTAAACTAGACTTGAAGATGCAAATAAAGATAAAGAAAAATGCAGAATTTATTTGAAGTAAGGAGTTAGTGTGCTCTTTGCTCTTCAAATGGTTGAAGAAGCGGAGCATCTAACCAAAGAATCCCACTCTTCAATTTGGATAACTTGCAACTTGAAAGATAAGCTAAACAAACACAAAGAGAGGTGAGATTCTCACAATGATTAAATAAATCAAACTATTCAACCAAGAAAGGCTTGAAGTTCTTGAATATAAGAGAGAAAAACTCATAAGATCTACACAAACTAAGAAGATCTTTCCAAGGAAAAACAATTTGTGTCTTTGGCCTCACTTGGACTTGAAAAAACTTGAGAAAACAGGAGCAAGTCACCACCAAACAACACAAGATCTTCTCCAAAGCGTTTTATTAAAAATGCCCAATGGCTGGTAATTACAGTAATCTCAAAGAATGAGAGCAAAATGGAAGTAAGAGAGAGCAAGATAGTGAGAACCTGAGAGATTGGGGGATCCTCCTTAAATAGGAAATGAGTGAGGAGAGATCCCAAGTGCATGCAAACCACTTGTAAAAATGAGAGAGTTGGAGCTCAAAGAGGGGAACCACTTCTCTTGGGGGCACCTCCTAGGGTGAGAAATCAAATAGAAATGGGAGGGAAACCCCCCTCTAATATTTTTAATCTTCATTCTTGGCCCAAAGGGGGGGACGGACCACAAAAGCGGGACCCCTTTGGCGACATCTTCATTCTTGTGAAACACTTGCATGGGGGGGGCCCTTTTTTCTTCTAAAGTCACCTTAGGAACATAATATAACACTTAAAAACTCAATTTTCCCCTTCCAAGTGACTTTAGGTACTTTTCCAAATTTTGGCTTGCTAATTAATTGCCAATTTTTCTGATTTCCTTGACTGACTTTGACAAATATGACCAAAATCTTACCAAGACTTGTCTGAATGACTTCAAACTTTGTTTAAGGGTGTAGGGAGACTCATGCCATTGATTTTGAGTACCCATACCCCTATTCATGGGCATTAGATGCCATTTAACCCTCTTTTTATTATAACTTTTTTATGCTGAGGGAGAATTTTTAATCACCAAAAATAAAAAAATCCTACATAAAACGTCATGAAATTTTGCAAGACTCTGGATGGTGTCTAGCATGGTTACTTAGAACATTTCCAGGCCTTAGTCACTTAATGGAATCGATCATTAGAACACCTTTCACCACTTTGGAGGTATTTTTGAGTGAAAAACTCAGATAATTAAAACCACTAAAAATGAATTGGATGGTGTCTAGCATGGTTACTTAGAACATTTCTAGGCCTTAGTCACTCCATGGAATCGATCATTAGAACACCTTTCACCACTTTGGAGGTATTTTTGAGTGAAAAACTCAGATAATTAAAACCACTAAAAATGAACTTTAATTATCCAAGGGAAAAAACACTCAATGAAATGACTTCCCCAATGAAAAAGTCTTAAGTAACTAAGTTATACAAAAACTAGACCCTCATGCTGACATATCATTACAATATCCCCTGTAGGGGTGTGGAAATTTCATGGAGAAAAGATAAGAAGAAGAGCTGCCTCACTTGAGAAAACTTTATTAGGTACTTCTTTCTCATTTACCATGCACATGGTACATGGTTGGCTACCTAGTTGGTTAGGTGGTCAATAGCCGCAACCTAGAACTAAGTAGATCTAAAAACAAGGGTTTTAATTTTTTATTATTATGCCTAGGAAGGAATGTAAAGAAAAGAACTAGAAAATGAAAATATAACTTATTTGGAATTGAGAAATGCCATGAGATGTTGCCCATCGTCCAACATTGTCAACTTGAAAGCTTAGGTCCACACCCGGTGAGAGTCTAGCGAATTGCCCAGTGCGCCCCTCGTGTCGAAGACAAACAATACACAATAAATAAACTAAGATTGTGATTAGATTGAATCCCACAAGAAGATAAATGCATGCAAGATAAACAAGGAGAGATAGTAATCAAATGCTAAGCTAGATGCACAAGATAACACCCTGGCAAAACGAAATGGAAGAGAGAGAGAGATAGTCTTCTCCACAGAGGCCCCCTCCACCAAATCGCCCCTCCTACAAGTGAGATCAACACAAATATTTGCCAGAATATAGAAGATAAACATTCAGTGCCCAAAGAGACTAATTAACACAAGAATCATGAACGCCCATAGAATTCCAACTGTGCCAAAAATATTTTCTATTATTTTCAGTCCAAGAGCCAAATTCATGATGGGATACAAGGATGGGATCACCTCTCTTAAATAAATCGAGAGTGATGTCCACATTCTAACTAACTCGATCCAATGGTTGAGATTAAAACATCATGAACGACGGAGATTATATTTTTACATCATACATGGATCACTCATAAGAGGGGGCACACTTTTGCCTCTAGCGCTTAGGTATAAAGAGATACATCATAATGAGGTGTTATAACATGTGTACATGGACAAGGGGGATGCCTTAGGGACATAACTTACCCTAGGCTCCCTATACTACAAAAATATAAGATGCATCATGATAATAATATGTCAAGCCATGAGCAAGCGTGCCTGCCAAGGGAAGAAATCCTTTCTAGGAAAAATATACAACATGTGAAGTCACCCGTTGGATGATATGAAGAATGTAGGATGCATGTAAGACCTCATCTCATCATAAGATATCACCCCAAAGCCATTGCCTATCCCACACTAGCCAAATCGATTTTTCTGGAGCAATCATGGTCATTTTTTATATAATAAATCATTGATAATCTCTGCTGTAGAATAAATGTGTCATTTTCTTCATTTCCTTTGCCCAAAATCATCATCTGAGTGCACTCATTGAACAGGAGGCCTCAAATCCATCAATACCAACTACAAATACTATATATATTTATCGAAATATGCATCTGAAGGCCAACACATCTAACAATAAAAATATGGCCATAATAATAATAATAAACCAATATAATGTTGTATAATGGCCAATAATCATTAACTAAGTATGGAAATGGTGTATTGGATATATCTGGAGATCAAATGTACAATATTGAACACTGTAGCCATATTGCCTCAGGAACTGTGTTGACCAAGACCAATTGGGTTTGACCAAGTCAAACTACTCAAACTAAAGGCTGAGCAATAATCTAAATCATCATGTATGCATTGAAGATGTATAATGCTCACAAGCTTATGTTAATAACCAAACTACAACATGTTAATCGTGACAGTGGTAATTAGAAGATCATAATAATATAATTTGAATCAGAGTAACCACCAAATCCATTGTGAAACCCACCATACATGCTCACTTAAAGACTTAACCAAACTGCTAGAAAGTGTGAGGTAAATGAAACAAGGCTAGCATAAAGGGAAGTGACTAGTTAACCTTGACACAATGATCTCTCTCAAAATAAAGGGAAATATATGGGTCCACTTAAACATATGTCAGATAGAGAACAATAGGGAAAGGGAGTGGTACACAAATGGAATAAGTTGAGTGAGGAGTGTCCATTCAACTCTAACAAGTGTCTATAACTCACATTCAAGCTTGACTCAAGCTCCGTGAGGATCTTTTCTAGGATCCTTGTGTTAAGTACACCAGCAACTATAGTATGAAGATCCTAGGGGACACTTAGAATGAGTTGTCCCTTACTCCATCTCTCATCAAAACCCATGGTCTCTGTGAGGAAATAATCATTACATTTTAGAATATCATGGCCAACAATCATTTAGGTATAGTATTTGTTCCACATTTGCTTCCTTGGCCTTTTACGTTTAATTTCATAGCCTTTTTAAAAAAATGTGCTTAAAAGCACAATACTTGCAATTTTCATTAGGGGCTTGCATTTTAGAATATATATAGCATGAAGCACATAAACGCAAGTAATGATGGTAGTACAACTTGCTTTAAGTCTAGCTGACACAACTTAGGCAACTAGCCAACCTTAGATCATGTCACAACACCAGCAGGTACTGGCCCATAAGTGACTCATGGGGTCAGTTGGTGGGAATCATCCACAATCAGGACCAAACATCGGGGGCAACCAACCAGAAGGGTCAAGGCTTCAAAATCCCAACTCACCTAGGCTTAAAACCTAACATCAGTGGGTTCTCCGGTCTAGAAGGGTCAATGCTTCGGTAGGTTTTGTCTCACAACTCAAAAGCCGAGACATATGACAACATGGGGTCCATCCAACATAGAGATCCAAGTGGGAAAAAGTATTCAATCTCACTGATTAAGGTTCAAGTCAAAGGTAGAAATCAAAATGGAGGAAAACTGAATGTATGGAGAAAAGTGATAGGTGATGCCAACATAACATGGATAAGGGTAAGTCTGTGTGAGGTAGGTAATACTAATGAGCATGCATAATGGCCTTGCACAAAGATCATTTAACTACTCATAGCTCAAGTTTGAAATGCAACCAATGTAACTCAAAACCACTACTAGTAAACATGTATAGTCACAGTTATTAAAATAAACTATAGAGAAATAAAAAATCCAAAAGCATATGTATACCTGCTCTGCCATATACCTGTCTCTGGAATCACCTGCAACTGTATATGGGCAAGGAAGGAAATGGTTGCCTACCCCTCAAAATGAACCATGACTGGATCAAAATCATCTCAATGGGGTCGTGTAGGGCTAGTCATGACCAAGGGAGGAACTACTGCTGTTGGCTCTCAGTATGATGTACCACTAATGATCATCTCAATCTTGCTCATCATTGTAAAGACTAACTCTGAATTGGGACAAAAATGGTCTGTTGCATCATGGTAGCACCAACTACTACGGATGTGATAACAAGTGCATACAAGGCTTTCTTCATCCTGCAAACATGACTCTCTCCCATGAATCTTAAAGCCTTGCGGCTGCTCAACATACACCTTCTCCTGTAAAAGCCCATAGAGAAATGGAGTCTTCACATCCATCTGGTGGGTCTTCCAACCCATCTTCGCTGCAATGGAGATCACTGCTTTGATCGAAGAGTAATGAGCAATCGGTGCAAAGATCTCGTCATAATCTACTCCCTCTACCTATTGGAACCCCCGCACCATAAAACGAGCTTTGTACTTCTCCACATTGCCATCTACAACATGCTTGATCTTGTAAAGCCACCGAGAAGTCACAACTGACTTCCCCTCCGGTCTCGGTACAATCTCCCAAACATCATTCTTCATGATGGAATGATACTCTTCCATCATGGCATCTCTCCACACCTGATGTTGGATGCCTCCTTAAAAGTGGAAGGCTTTGACTCATGAAGACCACTCACCATAGCCATGTAAATGCAAAATCTCACAGGATCTCTACTCTCTCGAACTTGTCTCTTGGGATTCCCCATTGACTCTTGAGCTTCCTTCAAGGTGTCTTGAATCCATTTTGGCTTCGTCTTCCTTGAAGTGGGCTCTGGTGGGGGGGACTGCTCCTGCTCATCCACATCTGCTGATTGTTTTGAAGATGTAGCCCCTGTGGTCGGTGAACCAGTAGTTGGTGAACTAAGTGAATCAGAAACATGTGATAGAGTTGGTGAACCTGTAACCGAAGAACCTGAACTTGTTCTTGGTGAACCTATAGATTGTGTCCTTGAACCTGAAGCATTTGTAGCCTGTGGACCATTCACCCTATACTTTGTGAAGTTGTGTAATGTCCTCTTCTGATTAGGCCTTGAGGCTCAAAACCGCTAACCTATGTGATTCCTGTGGGTTCGAGCAGTTACTGACAGTTAGGGAATCATCTAAGGACTGATGCCATCCATAGAAAATCTAGGGCATCATCATTAGGTCAACAAGGGCCACCGAGGCCAAAGGCCACCTTCGTGCATGCCATCCAAGCATTATTTAATGATGCATGCACTCATTTAAGTCCCCAGGCGCATGCATGCAAGTCAACTGCAAATTAGAAGATAAAGTGACCTAACTAGGTCAAAGATTAGGGTTTTCGCAGTTGAAAGTTATAAAAGGAGGATAAAGCGAAAGGAGACTTCACTTTTGATGATTATTATTTTGGGAGCTTTTGAATAGCAGCACAGCAGTTGGGGTTGGAGACGGCGTCTTCAACTAGCGGGGTTTCGAGAGTGAAATATCTGCCCTAGTCTCATTCAGGGTAAGCCATACAGGTTCACCATTTGCTCTTACATTCATTCATAGTTATCTAGTATACGGTGTAGATTGTTGCAGGGACACGTGTGCAGCCTGTTACCACCTAAGTTGTACTTAGTGGTTTTCTATCAAGTGAGCCTGGTGAACCGGACAGGGATAACTTGTTCGGACTTCAGAGAACTTTCAATCTTGCTTC
>LPNX011024010.1:419429-432946 GCA_001517045.1 Pseudotsuga menziesii
ATTGCTGGTTAATTGTTGGCCTTGAAGGAGAGAGATCCCTCCTGTTAGGGTAAGAGTTTATTCTAGTTTGATTTATGCTCTTATTGCTGCTTGTTCCAGATCTATTGGATTTGTATGTATTTTAAGTTTAATTGCATGCTTTCCAATCATCATCTTTCGGCAGCACCTATGTTTTAACCATCTGTTTATGCAAGGATTTTTAAGTTGCAGGTGATCTCGCTGGTAGAAGAGGTTGAGCTGGTTTGAATCTTCCTCATCTTCAGTATCTTATGAATGACATAGTCCCCCGGTGTTCCACCAAAGCAGAATCCAAAGCCCAACATTCCCAGGCTTCAAACACTCTTTCTCTCTCTTCCTCCTTTAAAAATTATTAAACTTTCCTCAAACTGTTACTTTAAGGTTTCTTTTTTAAGTCTGATCTATCTCATCAAGAAAAGCATACATAGATCTAATTAGCGAGATCCCTTCTAATTTCTAGATCTTAGTTTCATTGTGCATATAAAGTTCAAATTCAAGAGATCTAGCTAAAATTGCCTTAGTTTCGCAAGTAGTTTATTGAAAAATTCATAGCTTGCTGTTAAGGTAGTTTCATTTGCTGTACGATAAATTCAATATTCTGCAATATCAGTGCATTTTAATTGGCTGCACAACAGCAAGCCAAGATCCCAAGGAAAGCTTGCTTTCCTTGGTTCCTTTTTCGTCGGTTTAGCTAGTTTAATTTCATTAATTTTTTGAGATAAAGTAGGCTGACCCAAAGGTACTCTTAAAGTGCTTTGGGCCATTTGTTATTCTAATTCACTCACTGTCATTTAGCAGGTCTGACAGAGAAGAAAGGAAGCTGCTGTCCAAAGTGGCTTTGGGAGCGCTCAAATCCCCCTAGGGGGTCTCTCTTTTGTCACATAATTTGTAAATTTTTTGTATAAACTGTAAGATCTTGGTTTCAGCCTGTATAAGGACCAAGAAGGACTGATATATCAGTCCTCTGATATTGTAACAAGTAATAAATAAAATTTCCTTTGGAATAGGCTCTTTCGAGCCCATTCCCCATCCCCCCTGGGGGGATTCGCGTCGGTGCCATTTTCATCGTTTTTTCTGTTTATTTCTTTTACTAGAAGTGATCTGATTTGCAAAGTAGTATATTTGATCTTGTTATTAATTCCATATTCCATATCTCACACTTCAAAGTAATCATAATACTTACCCCACGATTTCACGAGTTACCCGTAAGGGGAAAGAGATTCGTGGTAGGATTAATCAGAAAACCAGATTTGTTTAGTTATGTTATTTTTCATCTTTTGTTTATCAACACTTTAAAATTAACCCCTCCTCGATTCCTCGATTGAGATCCACTTGGATTGAAAGAGGTTCTTGGAGGCTTTTCTTTTAAACAAGAACACACAGCTTAAAACTTATTAAAATTTACAAGACTCCAGTGTGTATGCTCTGCACTTGGCTGCGGTTCGTCCGATCAGTCAAGCTGTATCAAAAGCACTTGGGTGACTAGCATAATTAGGAGTCACCTTCCCCAATTAACAAACCATCAGGTGAAAATCCAACACCTCGACCAAACCTTTACGTTGGCAAAATACCCAAAGGAAGCAGGAACTTACTGAAAAGTGACCTCGGGGCGCCGATCTCTGTCACACCCTAACGGGTGCGTTACGAACAATAGCCCCAGAGACTCCATTTCAGCCCACATATTCCTTGCGGGTAGCCGTAAAGGTTTTGTTTTGGACATACTCCAAGTACTCTCGGGTATATCTGGAGTCCCCCCTTATCCTAATTTAATCAATTCATACTTCAATTTTAACTTAAAACATACCAAGATGCAATCGCAAAACATTCACTCCAAACACATGCAAGCACACTGATCTCTTTGATTTGACTCCATTATTAAGGCACTGGTCATTTTTGCTTCATATATATATTGTTTATCAGCTTTGTGCTTTCGTGTGTTATCTTCGTATCTTGTCATCTTTAATTGTTTATAGTTAAAATATTCAAACTCCTAAATAACTGATTGAGTTTAATATCACCCCACTAAGAAATCATCCTTAGTAACTTAATAGGGTCTACCCCCCTTGGCTTCGTTAGGAGTTGAGCCTAAACGGAGGAGTCAAGAACAAGGTGACAGCCTTGACTCGAGACTTGCCCCCAAGGACACACCGAGTGGCCTGAAGATTTCTGCCACGTGATCCAGGTGTGTGAAAAGGCGGCAACACAGCCGTAAGGGGGGTTTTCAGCTAGAAAGCCCTAATTAGTTGCTGGGTCTTCAGATCTCAGTTTTACTTCGAAACTCAGGCATCATTCTCATCATCGGCATCTTACTCCGGTACCCGGTGATTATCAGATCCGACTGTGCTCATTCGGAGTAGTTATTAGCTATTTCGGGATCAGGGGGGCGTGAGCAGCTGTCTCTCTGGAACAATTCGCTAGCCTGCCTAGAGACCTCCGAAACTTCGCATTTACCAGGCATTCTCTCTGGCACAGGAAGGCTATCAGTCCTGCAAATCGGCAGCTCCATCAGACACCTCCACTGAAAACTTCACCCTTATTTGATCTGGGGTTTCACCGGAAGCAGAAGATATCAGTCCATCTCCGATTCAGTTCTTGATGCTTGCATACTCTCTCAGGAGCAGTCCAGCCAACTTATCAGTGGTAAGTGTTCATTTTATCTCACAAACCCTAACCCTAATTTTTGCTACAAAATAGGGATTTTTGCATGGTAGTTTGCATGCCCGGTTGTATCAGCATAATTGCATAGGAATAGAAAATATTGGGATTTGGGATATTACAGTGGTATCAGAGCTATCTTCTTGGCCAGCTGTGGGCTTAAGAAGTGAGACATAGATGAATCCAGAGGGAGACCCTTTTGTAACCTATAGGAGGAGAAAGAGTAGATACACAGGGGACTTTGACGATATCCAACTAGAAGATACCAATTCAAACATGGAACAAATAGGTATACACTCGGATAGGGGAAAAGGAATGGGAGAAGAGGAGGATAGGATGGAGTTTCGCAACTTAGTATCTGCATTGCAAGACTTAGCAAAAGGGAAAAAAGATGTGTTCAATGCAATTAACAGACTATTGGCGAAACTAGAAATAGGTACCAACAGTACACCTCCCTCATTGGTAGATCGGGGATCTACAAGCAGCAGTGGAAAGGTTGCGTACACTAATATGCAGAATACTCCGCACATATATAGTAGACCTTTCAACAGGCCTACCATGCCTCACTTCTTGGCAGATACAGTAGGTGGTCCGGTCATGCAGGTAGAACCTAGCGAGCCTTTCGGGGCTTATTTGCAGGAGTATAGAGACTTAGGGGATGAGTTTCATGCTGCCATGTATTTTTCAGATTTCTGCAACATGAAGAGTAGGAACAGGCTCAGGAATTTCATCAAGGGTTTCAATCACAACTATGAGTTGCAGAAGACCTTGGGCAGGTTGACCATCTCAAACTTTGATGGGACTCGCGGAGGATCAACGAGGATATGGGTTCAAAAGTTGGATACCTATTTCCAACTCAATCCCATGATAGAGACAGATGCCATTAAATTGGCTACACTCCACCTGGACGAAGAAGCTCACGAGTGGTGGTACCACAGATTGGTGACATTGGGTCACAACACCATACACTCCTACGGTGAGTTCACTTAGAAGCTCATAGAGAGGTTTGACAGGAAGGATCCAGAGATACATTTCAGGGAGTTGGCTCAACTCAAACAGACCGGTGGTACAGAAGCCTTCATCTCAGAATTTCAGAGGATAGTAGTCTTGGTAACAGATGTATCAGAGAGCAGGTTGACTATGTTATTCACTGAGGCCCTCACAGAGCCACTACGGGGATGGGTGAAAGCCTACAAACCCCTCACTCTGCAGGATGCCATTAGCAGAGCCAGAGATCTTCAAGATTCAGTCCCCAAAAACAAGTTCCCGCTGAAAACCAATTTTCCTGTTAGGGACAAGGACAAGAAACCTTTCCAGCAGGATGTTCCCAAGAAAACATGGTTAGACGAGGACACTAGGAAAGATTTGAGAAGGAAGAAACTATGCTTCACTTGTCAGGAACCATGGGTACTTGGACACAGGTGTGGAGGGAAGGCGAAGGCTCACTACCTAAGTCACATGACACGAGGACACGAGACACGAGACACGGAGGACACGAAAATACGAGTATTCGACACGAGACACGACGACCCCGGAAATAGGACACGGGGGACACGTTTTATATATATATTAAAATATATATATATTAAAAAAATAGATAAAGATCTACATTTTTTAAAAACTAGAAGTATATACAATGTACATCAATCATAATATCATTCAATTGAAATATGACAATGATGAATCAATAATAAAATTATCAATGAATCATGAACTTTGAACCATAAAATACATATTCGATATTTCTGATTAAACTACAAAAATCAAAATGTATTACATAGATATCGAGAGAATGCCATCGACAAATACAAATAGAGTAGACACTACTTAGTACTAAGTCTAGTATCTACAATACTACTAGATACAAAATGAAAATACTAAATAGCCACATGGAAAAATATCATAACTCATCAATGGTACTAGCCACTGTTAATTGTCCTCCTGCTGCTCCATGTCAAAATTAGCATTACTATCGTAGCTCTTTCCTCTATCCTCCTCCTCTATACCCTTTTTGACAAGACACATGTCTAGAAATCAGGACATGTTTTTGGCAAGTGTCCGACATGTGCTGGAAAGTGTCCAGATTTTGGGACACGAAAATTTTGGTGTCGGACACGTATTGGGGCAAGTGTCGTGTTCGACACGTGGAATACGGGACACGGGCCCTATTTGGAAGTGTCCTGTTACTTAGCTCACTACATTGAGGTATATTCGGACAATGATGAGGATGACTATGAGCAGGAAGCCATAGAAGAACTATGGGCAGCTGAGGAAGAATCACACCAGGGTGATACACCAGAGGGAGTCATTGCTACATTATTTGGAGTACCAAGATTCCATACTCTCAGGGTCAAGGGAGTAGTACAGGGTCACAGAGTAGGAATATTGATTGATGGGGGAGCAACCCACAATTTCATTGACTCCGCTTGGGTAGCCAAGAGAGGTATTCAGACCGAGAAGTTTGAAGGGTTCACTGTAGCAGTAGCCGAGAACTCCAACATGGAGTGCAACTACTAGATTCCAAAATTGAATGTCACCTTAGGTAACTATCAGATGATAGATTCCTTCTACGAAGTGGATGTATCGGATACTCGTGTAGTATTGGGTGTTCAGTGGCTTTATTCTATAGGGAAATACACTACAGACTATAGGGCCATGGAAATGGAATTCCAGGGGCCAGACGGCAAACAGGTAGTTTTGAGGGGCATGAACACTTATCCCCCAAAACCAGTCTCGTCACAGAGAATGGAGGCAGTACTCCGACAGGATGATATAGAATGGGCTGCAGAATGTTTTGTCACCTTTAGGAAGCCCCCAGAGACCAACACACAACACCCAAGTGACATTCAAACCTTGCTACAGAAACATGAAAAGGTTTTTCGGGACCTTCCATCAGGTAGACTGCCAGACCGAGGCTTTGAACACATCATTGAGCTAGAGGAGGGGACACAAGCAGTCATCACCACTCCTTACAGGAATCCCAAAAGATACAAGGATGAGATTGAGAAAACAATCAAACAATTACTGGAGCTTGGATATATTCGGCCCAGTTCTAGCCCCTTCGCATCCTCAGTAGTATTGGTCAAGAAGAAGGATGGTACATTGCGAATGTGCATCGATTATCGAGCACTCAACAAAAAGACCATTAAGAACAGGTATCCCATCCCCAAAATTGACTAACTCATGGATGAGCTTCGGGGAGCTAAATACTTCTCCAAGATTGATCTTCGCTCGGGATACCATCAGATCAGGGTAAGGGACCTAGACATCTCCAAAATAGCTTTTCGTTGTCACTTTGGTCACTATGAGTTTTTGGTCATGCCCTTTGGACTTACCAATGCTCTAGCCACTTTTCAGTCATGCATGAACCACAACTTCAGAGCACAACTATGTAAGTTTTTGCTAGTATTCTTTGATGACATCCTGATTTACAGCAAAACATGGGGAGAGCATCTGAAACACCTGGACGAAGTACTGAGCATTTTAGAAGAACATTCGCTTTATGCAAAAATGTCCAAGTGTGAGTTTGGCATGAAGGAAATGCTGTACTTAGGACACAATTAATGCAGAAGGAGTACAGGTTGATATGGAGAAAATCCGAGCTATCAAAGATTGGCCCGCGCCAAAAACAGTTACAGAATTGAGAGGTTTCTTGGGTCTGTGCACTTATTACCGACGGTACGTTAAGGGATTCTCCCAGTTTGCAGCACCTCTCATAGATCTCACAAGGAAGGGAGCGTTCACTTGGACAGACTTAGCACATAAAACTTTCGAGGAGATGAAGGTTATTATGAGTTCCTGTCCAGTTTTAGCATTACCAGACTTCTCACAACCCTTTGTAGTAGAATGTGATGCCTCAGGGGAAGGGTTAGGAGCAGTGTTGATGTAAAACCATCACCCTATTGCATTTGAGAACCATAAACTGAAGAACTACGAGCGCCACTACTCCATATATGACAAAGAGATGCTAGCCATCTTACATGCTTTCACAAAATTTAGACAGTACCTGGTGGGCAGTAAGTTCAAAATCAAAACCGATCATAATAGCCTCAAGTATTTCCTGGAGCAGAAGGAACTGAATGAGCGTCAACAAAAATGGGTCAGCAAAGTACAAGCCTATGATTTCGAGATCGAGTATATAAAAGGTAAGAATAATGTAGTAGCTGATGCATTATCCAGGCGTCCCGCCTCATTATCTCTCAGTAGTATATCCACAGATTGGAGGGCACTTCTCTTAGTAGAATACTCCAAAAATAAATTCGCTTGCGAATTATTGGATGGACAAATTCAGGATGACAGGTACAGGATTGTTGATGACATCATCTATTACAAGAATAAGATATACCTTGTCCCAGAATCCACATTGAGGAAAAAGATCATTTAGGCAGCACATGATTCTCCTTTATCAGGGCGTCAAGGTTTCTTGAAGACCTACAGGCAGATCCGAGAGAGGTTCTCATGGAAGGGCCTCAAGGGGGAAATTATGCAGCATGTACGGGAATGTAGCATTTGTCAGCAGAACAAGATTGAGAACATCCATCCAGCAGGGTTACTTTAGCCACTACCGATTCCAGAATAGAAGTGGGAAAGCATCTCCATGGACTTTATTACAGGATTGCCCAAGGTCCAAGGGTGAGATTATTTATATGTAGTAGTTGACAGACTGACCAAGTTTGCACATTTCTTTTCGATATCATCAGACTACTCGGCAGCTCAAGTAGCTGAGTTATTCTTCAGGGAGGTCTTCAGGTTACACGGGTTACCTAAGACCATTGTCAGTGATGGGGATAGCAGATTCACAGGTGCCTTTTGGCAGGAACTATTCAGATTAGTGGGGACCGAATTGGCTACTGGTACGAGTTATCAGCCCCAGAGCGATGGACAAACTGAAATAGTCAACAACTAGATCGAAGGATATTTAAGGAAGTATGTAGCAGGGCAGCAGAGAACTTGGATCAAATGGCTACACCTAGGGGAGTATTGCTACAATACTACCTATCACATGTCTATTAGGACGACTCTTTTTAAGGCATTATATGGTTACGAGGCCTTGGACTATGTAGATTTGGCATTTGGAGATAGTAGGGCTCCTAAAGCTAGGGATTGGATATAGGACAGTCAAGACATTCTGAAAATCTTGAAGGAAAACTTACAAACAGGCCAGAATCAACAGAAGTTGTACGCCGACAAACACAGGATTGAGCGGAGCTTTGAGGTAGGGGATTTGGTATTCGTAAGGCTCCAACCTTATAGACAGTCTTCGCTTAAGAAGAAAGGAGCAGAAAAGTTAAAACCTCGCTTTGATGGACCCTACAGAATACTCAAGAAGGTGGGAGAGGTGGCATATGAACTAGAACTTCCACAGGAAAGTAAAATTCACAATGTGTTCCATGTGTCTAACCTGAAGAAGACCCTTGGACAACACATTGCTCCATCTACAGAGTTACCTCCTTTAGATGATGAAGGACTGCTGATACTGATTCTTGAACGGATCATACAGACTAGAGAAAGGAAGCTCAGGAATAGGGTAATTAGAGAGTACTTGGTTCAGTGGAAAGAACTACTGCCAGAGGATGCCACCTGGGAAAGTGAACAGGTATTGCAGCATCCCAGTTTGCAGTTGCTTGAGAACAAGCAATCTCAAGTGGGGAGGACTGTAATGTCCTCTTTCGATTAGGCCTTGAGGCCCAAAACCGCTAACCTATGTGATTACTGTAGGTTCGAGCGGTTACTGACAGTTAAGGGAATCATCTAAGGACTGATGCCATCCATAGAAAATCTAGGGCATCATCATTAGGTCAAGAAGGGCCACCAGGGCCAAAGGCCACCTTCGTGCATGCCATCCAAGCATTATTTAATGATGCATGCACTCATTTAAGTCTCCAGGCGCATGCATGCAAGTCAACTGCAAATTAGAAGATAAAGTGACCTAATTAGGTCAAAGATTAGGGTTTTCGCAGTTAAAAGTTATAAAATGAGGATAAAGCGAAATGAGACTTCACTTTTGATGATTATTATTTTGGGAGCTCTTGAATAGCAGCACAGCGTGCAACACAACAGTTGGGGTTGGAGACGGCGTCTTCAACTAGTGGGGTTTCGGCAGTGAAATATCTGCCCTAGTCTCATTCAGGGTAAGCCATACAGGTTCACCATTTGCTCTTATATTCATTCATAGTTATCCAGTATATGGTGTAGATTGTTGCAGGGACACGTGTGCAGCCGTAAGGGGGTTTTTAAGCCAGAAATCCCTAATCAGTTGCTGGATCTTCAGATCTCAGTTTTACTTCGAAACTCAGGCACCATTCTCATCATCGGCATCTTACTTCGGTACTCGGTGATTATCAGATCCGACCGTGCTCATCCGGAGCAATTATCAGCTATTTCGGGATCAAGGGGGCGTGAGCAGCTCTCTCTGAAACAATTCGCTAGCCTGCCTAGAGACCTCCGAAGCTCCGCATGTACCAGACATTCTCTCTGGCACGAGAAGGCTATCAGTCCTGCAAATCGGCAACTCCATCAGACACCTCCTTCATTGAAAACGTCACCCTTACTTGATCTGGGGTTCCTGCTGCTGGGGTTTCACTGGAAGCAGAAGATATCAGTCCATCTCCGATTCAGGTCTTGATGCTTGCATACTCTCTCAGGAGCAGTCCAGCCAACTTATCAGTGGTAAGTGTTCATTCTATCTCACAAACCCTAACCCTAATTTTTGCTATAAAATAGGGATTTTTGCATGGCAGTTTGCATGCCCGGTTGTATTAGCATAATTGCATAGGAATAGAAAATATCGGGATTTGGGATATTACAAGCTAGACTCTGTGTGCTCACCTGAGCTGTGGAAGCTTGCTGCTCCCCCTGCTTTGACTGTCGAGATTTCTTGAAGGCCTCCTCCTCCTCAAATCTCACCTCCCTCCTCACAACAACCTTCCTAAAATCTTAGCATATCTCTCAACATCCGTAGAGATGGATGATGCAAGTGAGCCATCCTTCTATGCCATAGCTCGCATAGATCACAACTACTGCTGCTGCTATGTGCCAAAGCATGAAGGGGCTAAAACAAGAGCTTGTACAGTTTCCCACATCTAACTCTAACCGTAAAAGAAGTAGATGGACTCGATCCCTTGGGAAAAATGTGCACATTCCCATCAATGAAGTACGCTCCAAATCCCCTATCCTTGATTGTGGAAACTAAAATTAAGTTCTTCTTCAACCCAGGGACATACAATACATCCTGTTATCCAACTTTTTGTACCATAAGTTGGGTTACCTAAGGAGCCGCCAGTTGACAGACTTGTTCAAAGTCTGATTCCAGTGTATCAGTTGATCCGTCTGCTTGTCTAGCCAATATTGGCTAGTCACTTTTTTATTTGAATAATTTTGACCATGTCCCCGCGGGGTTGTAATAAAATGTGCTAGTAGGATATTTTTGAGTGGTTCGGTCTCCTAAGACGTAGAATTGCAAATAGGGTATTCCAGGGAGTTTTTTGCCCCTGACAATTATGCTTTGCCTTCAGCCGAGTATAATTGACGAGGTTTTCTCCCGCTTCCTCCAAAGCTGGAATGCCCGATGTTGAATTCTGGGCCTTGGGGGGTTATTAGAGCCCAACTGAGTGTTATAAGCCTACTAGACATTATTTAGATAGATCATGGTCATGTCCTAAGTCATCTGGACACATAAAAAAAATTTCGAAAAAATCTTTTTCGAGCAGTAAAAAATTATTTTTTAACTTTTAATTACTTTTCCTAAGTTTTTTGGGTTAATTTTTCCATAAATTAAATGGAAAGAAACCGTTCGTGATCCGGACTCAGAATTCAGTGATTGAAGGCTCTAACCTTAAGCCAAAAATCATTCTTGATCAGCCAGCCAGTCAGAACCAACTTTCAGATCAGTAATCGGACACATAATGCATTTTTACTCAAAAAAGTCAATTTTGAGTAAAAAATGATTTTTAGTAAAAAAATTATTTTGATTAAAAAAAATGATTATTTTGGAGCAAACTAAAACTCTCCAAATTAATCCAAATTTAGTAAAGTAAAAGGCTAAATGACATCTCATGGAACACTTATGATGATTTGAGTTATCATAACTCAGCTTCAGTCATCATTAAGAGAGCAATTAATTTATTATCAGTTATCAGACATGTCATCTCCAGCTAAAGATGAGATGGAGAGCACTCATTGGTCCGGTGATTTGATCGAGGTGAAGACTAAAGCTTGCACCATCAGTGGGCTTCCCAAACCTAACGAAGGCTCCAGCTAGACCTAAGGATGAGCTTACCTACATCACACATGTGGGCTTATCCTTGGCTTGTTTTTAGTGCACAGGTTTGGAGTGGGGGCGCCTTGCCTGGGTGGAGGCCTCCCCTCACTCCCGGTTCTCCAGTTTAGGTCTGGGCTCTTTGTTAGGTGGCTAAGCTGGTTAGGGTTGGTTTTTTGGTTTTAGGGTTTTAGCACTCTCTCATTTGTTAAATAGAGGCTCTTTCAGCTCTATTGGGATGGAGATTTTGGGTATGAACACTCTGCCAAAATTATTGTAATATTTGTTTAAAGATTGGAATAAAGTTGTGACTTTGGAGGTCTATGTATGAGCTATTGGAATTGTGGATTCACACCGTCTTTTGGTGATATCTCTCTTACCCTTCTCTTTTTCAATTATTAAATCATTATTCAATATATACTCTTGAAGGGCTAACAATCTAGTTTATGAGTATTTTGTTCGGATTTAATTTTGTTTTCAAGGGTTTTGCAGAGATCATCAAAGGTGAAGGACAAGCTTAAAGAGCAAGCTCTTCTTCATGAACCGGTGGGTTATTTTCATCTAATTCCTTCGTTTTGCAGGTTCTCCTAAGCGCTTCTCAGTCCAAGAAAGAAATACAACAGTCAGGGTTTCTCCTTCCTTCCATCAACAAAGATTAAACAATACACCTGGTTACTTTGATTGCTACAAGTGGATCTCTACTTTCAAGGTTCTATCTTACCTCTTTTCCACTTTTGTAGAAGTTATCAAGTCATTTAAATCTTTATTTTAAGCTTGCTTGGCTTCTACTAAGATAGATCTAGGCTTTCTAGCCTTAGATCTACATTTTCAAAGCTAGATCCATCTTTCTAAAAGTCCATTTTTAAAGATCTAGTTTCATTTCCTTTTTAAATCCAGCCTTCTTTTTGCCTTGGAAAACGTGCATGAGTTTTCTCGAAAAACGTACAAATTTTCCATTTTTTGGGCTTGTTGGTTTTCTGTATTTTTCATTAATTCTAAATTTTGGAAATTCATTAAAAAATCAGAAATTTTCCAAAAAAATTCAAAATTTTTTTTTTTTTAATTTTTTGACTTTTTCTCGAAAAGCGTGCCATTTCAAGCTCGCTGTTTTTTGGGCTGATTTTTGACTTTTTTCTGTTAATTCTAAATTCTGGAAATTCATTAAAAAATTAGAAAATTTTCAAAATTTTTATTTTTTTTTAATTTTTTAACTTTTTCTCGAAAAGCGTGCCATTTTGTACTTGTTGTTTTTTTTACCGATTTTCTGCAATTTTCTGCTATTTTCCAGATTCTGGAAATTAGCCTAAAATGTTAAAAAATCTTTAATTTTAAATTCGCAAAAAATCCTAAGTCGTTTCGCCAAAAATCGTGCATTTTACATTAAAAACGGTGAGCTTGCCTGATCCTTTCCAAGTTTTGATTTTGGGTCTCATTCCATTGTTTTGATCTCCTGTTTCATCTCATAAGGCACTTGTCTTCTCATCCACTTAATTTTTTTCGAATCATAGGTTAAATTTGATTTCCTAACATTCTCACTAGTCCTTGTTTAGAGCTCTTATCCACAGGTGAACCAAAAGCGAAACCAAACAAGAAAGAGCAAGCAGAGCTAGATCCAAAGACAAGGATCCAAAGCTAAAAAAGAAGTCATTCTCCTTTGTACAAACTCATAAGAGTTTTTTTCATTTTTACTTAAGTTACTTCCCAAAGTCCTGACAAGGATTAAGTTCCAAAGGCATTTGTAATTCATTAATAAAACAAGGCTAAGTGGGATAGGGCCTCCCATGGTTTTTCTTCCCCATTTGGGGAAGAGTGTTTTTTGTTTTTAGCTTAGATTTATTTGGAGTACTTAGAGTAGTTTCATTTTTCTTGCAAAGTAGATACTAATTGTTAGATTAGCCCATTTTGTTTCATTAACTAGGTTGATTANGGGGGGGGGTGAATTGCCTCTTATAACCCACTTTTACATGATGAAATAACACTTTCTTGGCAAGTTTAATGTCTAGGAGACGTGGGGGGATCATTAAGGGGTCCCCCCTTACATTTTTTNTCGTAAGTAATTCAACTGTTTAAAGTAGAAATCTCTTGAATCTCACTTCGTAGATCAAGAGTGCTCTCTATCGGAGAGTCGTCTTTTCATTTTTTAATAAGTTAATCAATTAATCTTGAAAGTCTCTTGAACTTGCCGTAATCCAAGTCAAGAGCACTCTCTATCGGAGAGCATTCCCACTGCATATCCTTGCATCAAGCATATAGATTAGCTAAGTCTCTTGAACCACTGTCATAAGACAAGGTCAAGAGTGCTCTCTGTCGGAGAGTTTTAATTAATTAACTTAATAAAATTCGCAACTCACATCCCTTTAATTAATTAACCCCCTTCCCTCTTTGCCGGAGTATGCTCTGACCGATCTTCGATCGGAATACCCAGAAACAGCATTGGATCTCTAAACCCCACAAGAGGAACTTAACTAAAACTTTTTCCCACAACCAACGCACCGGCGTTGTTTGATAAATACCGAGGCATGTGGGCAAATTCCAAGTGTGGGCGCTGGGCTACCTAATCTGGGCACTGGTAGTTAAGTTATTGAAC
>LPNX011024010.1:440637-450776 GCA_001517045.1 Pseudotsuga menziesii
ACCCATAGAAAACATTTTGTCACAAGTCTATCCGCCTCATCCTTCTCCCTTTGTTTGAGCATGGTTCGAACAGAAGGTTGCCTCGAATGCGATGCCACATGAGGTGAGGCTGAAGAAGGCATAGTGTGATCATGATGTGGGGGTCGTGTAGATGAGGAGAAGGAATGCAAGTCACTTGTGCCCCCCATGGTTCGTGACTGTGTTCTAGATGCAAGTTCGTGTCTGAATTCCTCTTTCTCGTCCCTCTTCTTAGCCATGTCAAGAATGGATTGGTTTGCAATCCGCATCACTTCTGGGGTAACAGCAGGACAAACATCCACTTCATGCCCAGAAATTTTGGCAAGGTGGTATTTCAAGCGGCTAATTCCACCAGAAATATCCTTCCCACATAGTTTGCAATTCAACTTTTGCCAATTATTAGGGTCAGTAGGCTGTCCATACTCCCACATTGGATCCAATGGCTTTGGCATTGTGTTCACTGTCACCTATGCCACATTGCCACAACAAACAAACAAAAAATGAATCAATTTTAAAATGTTCTTCTTTAAAATTTTGATTCTTGAAAACAATGAAATTATTAAAAATTTAAAACATTCAAACTTCAAAGATATGGGAGGGTGGCCTACCTAAAACCCTATAGGCCATGATTGTAATGGGAAATCTACACCCTACACAAAATTTAAACCTAAACCCTACCTTAAATCTACATTAAACAACAAATCTCAATCAAAATAAAAAATAATGGAAGTTTAATGTTAAGAATACATACCTGGTTAAATGCTATGGAAACTTGATTGCTCCCTTCCTCTCCTCTAGAAAATCGCCCAAGTTCGCCCAAATCGCCAGAGCTCCTCTTTCTCCAAGCTAAAATGTCCAAATGACTTGAAAAAACCCGGCCGCGGACTCTTATCGGCGAATTTTTCTAATTTTCGGGCAGCAGGCCGATATATTCTATCGACTCGCGATAATATCAGATTGTGTCGCGATATATTAAAATATCGCGATATATTCAAAATATCGGTAAATATCGCGATAAATTAGTGGCGATATATCGCCGGGGTCATTGTGTCGCGATATATCGCGATGTCGGCGATATATCGCCGATATATGCAACTATGGTTGTAACATCCCCGACCCTCCGACCGGCGAAGAGGACGCTACCAAACCCATTAACCATCTGGGCAACTAGCCCCATGAAAATGTACATAAATAAAAACTGACAAACTGAAATGCTTGGAAGTAAAAACATGCAAAGATGCATAATTGTTTAACATACAACGGAAGCAATCCATACATTCAAGCATTCGACATGTTCATCGTAATTCATTAAACAGTAAATATAATTGCAGAGATGAAATAGACAATAATACTTATCTTATGAGGAATTCATCCTGCAACCAGCTACGTCGCTGCAACGTTCCACCCAACCATAGGCCAGTGTGCTCCTTAATCTCTCAGCAACATTGCCACCCCCAAGCTGGGCATGATTCCCCAAGAAATAAGGAACAAGCAAGCTTACACATAGCCAAGGATACACAAATCAGCCAAGCCAACACAGTTGGGTTTGTCAGGCCATCAAGGAGTTGGGATAAACTGAATGCTAAGCTGTTGAGCCCATCAAAGAGCTAAGGACACCTACACCAAAACTAGCCTGACTTCTAGGACACCCACACACACCCAACACAAGGAAATCAGTCCCTTCTCTGCTACACAGTCCCTCAGGCCTTGACCTCCCTTCCAGTGATATTCAGGGGTTGTGGAGAAGAAATCCATCCCTCTAGCTCTGTCTGTGTGGCTCCCAAACACACTAGGTTTATCAAGCAAACCAAGCCCTCATCCCCACTCCAACACAGTCCGAAGACCAACCACTGCATACACGCAACAAAACAAGCAATTCACAGCTTCGACGGGGAAATCCGATCCCCGAGTCGTTCTTGGCCCTATCGTGGCCAAAACGACCCAATAAGAATCCACAACAAACCAAAATGAAAAGGAACCCACCTCAAGCCACAAATTGTGGGGAAAACATCAGCCTTGATCTCAACATTGAAGCAACGGGGAAATACACAGCCCAGAGAATTGGAGAGAAGATTAGACTCTCAGCATGGACAGGAGGAAAAACATACATGCAGACCACAAAACCGGTAAGGAAAACACACACCCACAGCAGAAATCATGAATGGCTCATTCACAGGAAATTCGTGGGTGACAGAAAACGGCTCCCCAGCTCGTTGCGCAAGGAAAACAATCCCCAACCGGTGCGTGAGGAAAAAAAATGAAGAATGCCCACCTGTTCGTGAGGAGAAGAGAGCGACCGTCTCTGCGTGTGGATGGACAGAATGGAGGAATGGGAGAGTTGAGTCGTTTGCCTCCCTGTCCACGTGAAGTGAGAGCCTGCTGGTGGAGTGTGCGTGTGGGCAAGGGCTGACAGTCCTGCCACACACCACTGCCCAGCAATAACTGCCCCAACTAACAACAAAAGTTTTTAATGTGGTAGTTGACTGATGAGACAAGGAAAGATGAGTAAGTCAAAAGGGGTTTAACAACTGACACATGGCTTTTCCCCATAGGCTCAAAGTTTAATAATTCCCCCTCCTTATCCTTAGGAAAATCATGCCCTTTTCATTATGGTTGCATTGCCATAACTAGTTGGGATTCATTTTGATTAAAGATGCATATTTACATGATTCCAAAACTAATATGTGCCGTATATCACGATATACCATCGGCAACGATTCCAATCGCCGAAACATAACACAACCGAATCGATGGTGGGGCTTTTGCCTTTAGCTCCACACCGCGATTAATTACAATATATACATCATGTACACTTAATGTAAATTGGGTCAAAACCGGGGTGTTACATTCCCCTCCCCCTTCAATAGCACTGTCCTCGGTGCTTTACAAAATTTGAACAAAATGCTACACTGGTTTGCCTCAATGTTCCGCAGAATTGAACAAAAATGGATGTGCCAATCGCATGGCATCCTCCAGCTCCCACGTAGCCTCTTCAAGACCGTAGTGCTCCCATTGCACCTTTACCTGCCCTATGGCTCGGTTTCGGAGCATTCTGACCTTCCCGTCGAGGATGCGCATTGGCTTGATTTGGTACTCTCCCTCGGGTTCCACCTGAATCACATCCCAATTTATCACATGGTTAGGATCATGTACACATTTCTTAAGCAAAGAAACATGAAAAACATTATGAGCTCTAGTGCTAGCAGGCAATGCAAGTCTATATGCAACTGGCCCTATTCTTTCAAGCACTTCAAACGGTCCACAATATCTTGGTGATAGCTTGGCACAACTTCCAAGCTTCAAGGAACTCTTCTTTGCCCTCACTCTGAGGTAAACATGATCCTCGACACTGAATTCCCTGGTCACCCTATGCTTATCTGCATAGCTTTTCTGTCTGTCCTGTGCTGCTCTTAGATTCTGCCTGATCTTTACAACCTCCTGCTCCATCTCCTTGAGCAGTTTTGGGCCAATCACAACCCTGTTCACTGGATTATCCCAGGTCATTGGTGTCCTACACCTTCTTCCATACAAAGCTTCATACGGACTCATCCCCAAGGATGCCTGCTGTCCATTGTTATAAGCAAACTCTACCAAGTGTAAGTAATCTTCCCACTTGGTTGGTTTGTCCATCACGTACATGCGAAGCATATCTTCCAGTACCTGATTAACTCTCTCTTTCTGCCCATTTGTCTGAGGATGGTATGCAGTGCTGAGGTTTAGCTTTGTACCCAAATCTGCAAACAACCCCTTCCAAAAGTTGGAAGTAAACTTGACATCTCGGTCATAAACTATTACCTTAGGCAATCCATGCAATTTGATAATCTCCTTCATGAATATCTTTGCAATGTCATCAGTCTTATGCGTAGACTTAATCGGTATAAAATGCGCTGCCTTTGTCAACTTGTCTATCACAACCATGATGGAATCATGTTGTCTCCAAGTCATCGGCAATCCCGTAATAAAATCCATGGAAATAACTTCCCATTTCCGTTTTGGAACTGGCAAAGGCTGCAACAAACCTGCTGGGTGTTGATGCTCAATCTTTACCTGCTGACATTTCATACACCTTGAAATGTATTCTGCCATGTCCTGTTTCATTCCTGGCCAAAACTATTGCTTTCTGGCGGTAGCAATTGTCTTTTGGTATCCTGGGTGACCAGAATACGGAGCTTGATGGATTTCATCCATAACAACTCTTCTCAACATTGCTACATCTGGAATATAAATTCTGCCTTTATAAGTAAGAAGTCCATCTTCTTCCAATTTATATCCTTGATACCTCTTCTCAAGACTTTGCTACTGCAATTTGTCTTTTACTTGCTTATACAACTCATCTCCAGTAATATCATTAACAATTTGCTGCCTCAAATCTGATTGGCAAATACTAAGAGATGCCACATGCATTTCCTGCACCTTCTTGCTGAGTGCATCGGCTACTTTATTCTTTTTCCCCTTTATGTGCTTGATCTCAAAATCAAATTCACATAAAAACTCCATCCATCTTGCTTGCCTAGCATTCAGAGTAGGCTGATCAAATAGATACTTCAGACCACAATGGTCTGTCCTTAGTTCAAATCTTCTACCCATCAAGTAGTGCCTCCACATCTTGAGACCATGTACTATGGCTGCAAGCTCTAGATCATGAGTGGCATAGTTCTTCTCATGCTCCTTCAACTTTCTTGACTCGTAACATATCACGTGGTTGTCTTGCATAAGGACTCCTCCAAGCCCTTGTCCTCATTCATTGGTACACACCACAAAATCTTTCTCTGGATCTGCAACTTTCAATACTAGTGCACTAGTCAGAAGATTTTTCAACTGCTGGAAGCTTTCTTCACACCTCGATGTCCATTCAAACTTTATCCCCTTCTTTTGCAAAGAAGTGATGGCATGTGCAACTTTGGAGAATCCTTCAATCAATCTCCGGTAGTATCCTGCAAGTCCCATAAAAGATCTTACATCCGTCACATTTCTTGGAGTAGGCCAATTCATAATGACCTCAATCTTTTCAGGGTCCACTGATATACCCTCTTCTGAGATAATGCGACCCAAATATTGAATTCTATCTCTATAGAAGTCACACTTGCTCAGCTTTGCATACAACTGATGCTCCCTGAGCAATTGCAATGTCAATCTCAAATGCTCTTCATGCTCTTCCTCATTCTTAGAATAAATAAGAATGTCATCAAGGAAAACAAGAACAAACTTGTCCAAATACTTGCTGAAGACACTGTTCATAAGGCACATAAATGTAGCTGGTGCATTTGTGAGACCAAATGGTACCACTACAAATTCATAATGTCCATACCTTGTTCTGAAGGCTATCTTATGAATGTCTTCATCCTTTATTCTCACCTGATGGTAACCAGACCTCAAGTCAATCTTAGAAAATACCTTTGCTCCTCTCACTTGATCACAGAGGTCATCGTTCCTAGGCAAAGGATATTTATTCTTCACAGTAACCTTGTTCAATTGTCTGTAATCAATACACAACCTAAGTGTACCATCTTTCTTCTTTACAAACAAAACTGGTGCTCCCCAAGGAGACACATTCGGTTTGATATACTTCTTTTCCAACAACTCCTGCAGTTTCATCTTCAGTTCTAGCATTTCTGGTGTACTCATCCTATAGGGTGTCTTGGACATTGGTGCTACTCCTGGCACAAGTTCAATTGTGAAATCAATGACCCTCTTTGGAGGAAGCCCTGGAATCTCATCAGGAAACACATCCTTGAATTCCTGTAACACCTGATAGTCCTCCAACCTAGGAGTTTCATCCTCCGATTCCTCCAAAATATGAGCTGCATACAACTGGCAACCTTTCCTACAAAACTTCTTCAACTGCATTGCTGAAACCTGCCTTACTGAAATCACCTTTGGAATACCCTTTACCACTACTGGGTTCCCTTTTTCATCCATGCATTTGAAAGTCTTATTGTAACAGTCAAGCTTTACCCTGTGAGCTTCTAACCAATCCATTCCAATGAGAACATCATAGGAACCAAGTGGTAGAACATTCAGATCTACACAAGTAACCAATCCATTCATGACCAATGGACATTTCTCTACCACTTCACTAATCTTTCTCTTAGTTCCAGTGGCTAGTTGAACTAACCAATATTTTCTATGCTTTTCTTTCTTAAAAGCACAAATCTCCACTACTCTAGGAGTAATGTAACTGTGAGTAGAACCGGGGTCAATCAAAATAGAAACAGATTGCTCAACAATCTTACCTGCAACTTCAACCATAGTTGACTGGTGATCTGCCTGGCGGTCTTCCAGTGCTGCATAAATCCTAGGGATTGCCCTTGCTACTTGACCCACTGTTTCTGCTTCTTGAATGTTGTAAGCTGGCCTTGCACTCTCATTCTCAAGTGGACAACTTCTGCACATGTGGGGTCCTCCACATTTCCAACATTGGAGTGGTCCTCTATTCTGCTGTGGATCCTTAGGTTTTTCTCCTATCACTCCAACCGACTTACTTGTAGCCTGGGATGGCTGCTTCTGCTGATTCCTGAAGTTATAAGGTTTGAAACCTTTCTTTCTTTGGTCAAACTTCTCATTCTTCTTGTCCTTCCATGCCTTATGGTAATCAGGTTTACCTTTGCTTTGCTCATAGCAATACTTAGCCTTCCTTATTACTTCTTCAAGAGTTCTAGGTTCATAAAACTCAATTCTATCTTTGTAAGACTGAGGCAATCCACTCAGAAAATGCTGGACCTTCACTTTTTCATCTTTAATGTACCTGACATACCTCAACAATTCCAAGAACTTATTTGCATACTCTTCCATGGTCTGCTGTCCCAATCTCAGCTCGTGGAACTCCTTAATCTTGTCATCATAATACCTGTCAGAGAGGTATTTCTGCTTGAAATACTTCTTGAATTGTTTCCACTTAAGTCTCCTTTCACTGATCCTCTTTACTTGCTTGAAGTGTTCCCACCAAATGGATGCCCTTCCATTCAGATTGAATATGGCAACCCTTGCCTTCTTGTTTCCCGAATAATCTTGAACTTGGAAGTACTTCTTTATCCCAAGAAGCCAAGCTTCAGCCTCTTGTCCAGTCTTTACCTCACCGTCAAATGTAGGAGGTTTAGCCTTCTTAAATTCATCCTGAGAGTGATACCTATGGTGCTTCTTTCTCTTTCCCTTACGAGAAGAAGAGCTTGAATCCCCGCTGGATTCTTCGGAATCAGATGATCTAGTAGAAGTCCTTCTTCTTCTCCTAGTACTGCTCTTACTGACTTCTGATTTTACTGTACCCGGTCCAGAGTCTATCTTCCTTTGCAAGTCTGTCAAACTTTGCAACATAGCAGCATTCAACTGATGCTGCTCTTCCTGGGCTTTAATCAAGCGTCTCATGGTGGCTGCAATATCTGGCGGTGTTTCTTGGAATCTCCTTCCATTAGACTCTATGTCATCATTTCTAACTCGGACATTTTCTCCCATGGCATCTCGCGCACGCTCAGAGGAATCCCGAGCATGATATCCGTCATGGGTTCTCATGTCTGAACCACCACTTACTTTACCAAACCGCACTACTTGGAATACTACCCTTGAAGGTGTCTACGATTCTGCAAACGTGTTAGTAACTGTTGATGAAATTGTCATTGATGCCAACATGGTCATGATGTCATTGATGCCACCACCCAGCTGATCATGCTGAAAACCCTAGAGATGGTCTTGAAGTTCTAGCAGACGTTGAGGAAGCTTTTAGAACCTTGAAGAAATTGTGAAGGCAAGGTTGATTTGGAACAAGAAATTGGTGGTGCAGAAAAGGCAGCTGATCTCTGTTCTCGCCATGACATAGCATACATCCCATTCTGTTCAGTTAATGGAGTTCACCCTATGATTCAGTATTTGCGATTGCAAGACTTTGTTTCAGAAGAAAATGTTATTTGGGTTGAAACAATTGCTGGTTTGGCTGAAGCTTCATGCCATTTTTCTAATGCTAATATCGTTGGAATAGATTGTGAATGGAGACCCAGTTACTTCAAAGAGGAGAAGATGAACAAGGTATCAGTTTTGCAACTTGCTACTAAAGAAAGAGTTTATTTGAATTTTATAAGGAAAAACGGGATGAATTGGATAACTTCCTCAAAGGCATTTTTTTTATTCTTCTCACATTCTGAAGTTAGGTTATGCCCTGCATAATGATCTGAAGCAGCTTTTGCATTCATATGGGGACATGGCATGTTTCCATTACTGTGAGCCAATTTTGGACCTGCAAAGGCTTCACAGCCACTCAAAGGGAGGCCTCTCTGGCCTTGCAAAGAATACACTGGGGTGTTATTTGAATAAGACGGCACGTATGACTAACTGGGAACAGCGTCCCTTGAACTTAAACCAGCTGCATTATGCAGCCCTCGATGCAGTTGTCTTGATTTCTATCTTCAATTTTGTTTCACGTGAAGCTTTGGCACTTGGAGAAGGGAACCAAGACATATCTGATTGGATACCACATGTTACATGCTTCAGCAGTAGATTAGGTCACAAGAAGCACCAGATAGTCTATGATCAGAAAGATCAATCGATCGGTTCATTGGTGACAAAGAAAGTGGATACTAAACTGATATCCTCGGGATTTTTGATTGCTGAAGATGAACCTCCAGTCCCAGACCATGAATCTAAAGTAATGGGTGCTGTTGTCTCAGATAAAGATACAGAAATAAGTTGCAGTTTAGATATGGCAGGTGCATTAAAAGAGGAACTAGTTTAATCAAAAAAAGAGCAATGGAGTTTACTGAGCTTGTAGGTTGCTATGAGCATCCTATTCCAGTTCTTTCCTTGCTGTTGAGTGTTCGGGAAAAAGATGTTAATCTCTGTGTTGAATGTGGTCTTATACACGAAAGGGAAAGAATTATTTTCATGTACAAGGTGGTGATTGGAGTCAGCCTCAAAACGAAAGTGATGCAAAAGGAAGTCGGCCCAACATCTGAAGTCGGCTCAAGATTTCTTTTAATATTTTATATATATATATGTCGGCTCTCCAAATATACAATTTACAAGTCGGCCCATATAAAAAAAAAATTTCATTAAAAATTACAAGTCGGCTCAGCATTTTTTTGGAAGAGAATTAATATAAATACCCCACGATTTCTCATTAGATGGTAGAGATTTTTTAAGGAGAGCTCTGCGTTTTTATCTGAGGCAGCCGAGGAAATTTTGGGAGCAGAAGCAGCTCGTTTTTGTATGGAAATTTTTGGTGGGAAAAGCTCTCCAATTTCGGACAGCGTGGGAGCAGTCTGGAGTATTTTTTTTTGTAGCAGCATCTGGAAATTCTTGCTGACAGAGGAGAAGGCAATCAAGGAGCAGTCCCGATTTTCCACAGTCAAGACAGTCCCGTTTTGTTTGGAAATCTTACAGTTTTGGAGATTGTTGAAGGAAAAATCTGGTGGAGAGCTCTACGATCTCATAAGTCAGCCGAGGAAATTTTTGGGGTTTCATGAACAGTCCGAATTGCAAGTGAAATAGGATGCCAATATTCGGCATGAACTATGCTGCTAAGTTCAGATTCTGTGTACTATAATATTGTTGGTTTCAATGCAATAATAAACTTGGTCAAATAGTGGAAGATTATGTTATTGTTAACTAAGTATATGGCACTGAAGTGCTTTGCTTATTTTGTTCACCTGATGATGGGACATTTATCTTGTGATTGATCATCATCTTGCCATATTGTGCCAAGAGCAAGGGGTTTGTGGTTATCTGCCATTGCTGATATCTGAAGGTATCTTTTGGAAGTTGGCTACCTGGGAAAAAGAACAAGGCTGCAAAGAACAACCAGACTGTCACTCTTCTACCCACGCCATTTGCTATTTAAAAGAGTCTGATATATATATGTTGCTGTTGAAGCTGACCAAGAGAAGGGTAGTCGCAGTATCCTACAGGCTGCCCCTTAATTGAACTGCTGGTGCAATATTTTTAAGTGAACATCCTGTAAACAATAGTCAATTCCAGCCCTGTACAACTCCTATTTTGCTTGGAATAAAGCTGGGTATCTTAACACTTTATTGGTCATTTATGTTACAGTATTGTTTACATGTTTTGTTCAAATGACAGTAGCAGCAGTATACACAAGGAAGAGTACACAGACAGATAAAGTCTTTAGGTGCATTAAG
>LPNX011024010.1:456646-468309 GCA_001517045.1 Pseudotsuga menziesii
AACAGTAACACAACTGTTAGCTGCATAACATTTACAAATCAGAATTACTTACCTTCAATTGGGAAAAATCATAAAATGACAACTTTTCCCAAAACACAGAGTTTTCTTCCTTTTCACCCTGTAAACTGCTGAAAAACTGTTTAAAATCCCATTGAAAAACCGCTGAAATCCGCTGAAAAAATCCCACTTGAAAACTCAAAATTTTCTTTTGTCCAATCGGAGCTCTTCCCAACTAACCATCCGACGTATCGGCTCCTTAGTTGACTACTCTTCCGACACCTCGGCGGTTTGAACTTCATCTTTCTTCCGACGCTCATCAGCTGTCCAATCCACTAAATTTCTCCGACATATCGACAGACTAATCCTCTAAATTTCTTCGACGTGTCGACGGACCGATCATCTAAATTTTTCCGACGCTTCCTGCGCTTCGGAAAAACTTCTTCCTTCGTCTGTCGCCGCATCGGCTGCTCGATTAGCTAAATTTTTTCGACGTATTGACGTCCTTCAGGAGATCCCGACCGACACCTCGGCTCCGTTTCAGTGATCAACTTTTGACGATTTCCATACTCAAAAAAAATTTTGGCGAAAATTTCTTTTCGGCTCCCCTTTGCGTTTTCTCCTCCGCGTCGTCGGAAGTCCTTCATCCTTTCCTTGCCGATGTATCGGCTCTCTCATCCTCTTCCTTCCGCTGCCGTTGTGGCGCCTTCTTTCTTTTCCAACCGCTTCGTCGGCTCCAACTTCTTTTCTCATCCGCTGACGCCGCGACTAACAGTTCCTTTTCTTTTTGCCGCCGGTCGGCTCAATCATGTGTTGTCTGCCGCCGCCATTGCGGCTCAAACATGCCAACCCAGCCGACGTATTGGCTCCGGTCTTCCCTTTCCTGTCGACGTATCGGCGCCTTCATTCTTTTCCTGCTGCTTCGTCGGCTCCAATTTCCTCTATCTCTTGCCGTCGTCGGGGTTTGTATCGGATGGTCTTCCGACTAAACTATCCGTTGCATGGGTTGAACTTTTGTCTAAGCCATCCGACGATCTTGACAGTTAGAAAAAAAGTTTTCTTTCCCAAAAATTTTCTTTCCGCCTATCCCTCGTCAGGTGGACTTCCGCCTAGGCTATCCGGTGTATCGGATGAGCTTCCGGCTAAGTCCTCCGATGTATCGAATGGGCTTCAGCCTAAGCCATCCGATGATTTTCATACTTAAAAAAATTTCATTGAAATTTTTCTGATTTTCTCATTTCTTCTGTTGTGCAGAGGGAAACCTGCCTCTGTTAGTGATCCTTCACGGCCCATTGAGGCCCATGCTGCAACATGGGCTCTGATACCAATCTGTAACGTCCCCGACCCTCCGACCGGTGAAGAGGACGCTACCAAACCCATTAACCATCTGGGCAACTAGCCCCATGAACATGTACATAAATAAAAAATTGACAAACTGAAATGCTTGGAAGTAAAAACATGCAGAGATGCATAATTGTTTAACATATAGCGGAATCAATCCATACATTCAAGCATTTGACATGTTCAACGTAATTCATTAAACAGTAAATATAATTGCAGAGATGAAATAGACAAGAATACTTATCTTATGAGGAATTCGTCCTGCAACCAGCTACGTCGCTGCAACGTTCCACCCAACCATAGGCCGGTGTGCTCCTTAATCTCTCAGCAACACTGCCACCCCCGAGCTGGGCATGATTCCCCAAGGAATAAGGAACAAGCAGGCTTACACATAGCCAAGGATACACAAATCAGCCAAGCCAACACATTTGGGTTTATCAGGCCATCAACAAATAAGCCAAGCCAACACAGTTGGGTTTATCAGACCATCAACAAATCATCCAAGCCAACACAGTTGGGTTTATCAGGCCATCAACAAATCATCCAAGCCAACACAGTTGGGTTTATCAGGCCATCAAGGAGCTGGGAAAAGCTGAATGCTAAGCTGGTGAGCCCATCGAAGAGCTAAGGACACCTACACCAGAACTAGCCTGATTTCTAGAACACCCACACACACCCAACATAAGGAAATCAATCCCTTCTCTGCTACACAGTCCCTTAGGCCCTGACCTCCCTTCTAGTGCTATTCAGGGGTTGTGGAGAAGAAAGCCAACCCTCTAGCTCTGTCTGTGTGGCTCCCAAACACACTAGGTTTATCAAGTAAACCAAGCCCTCATCCCCACTCCATCACAGTCCGAAGACCAACCACTGCATACACGCAGCAAAACAAGCAATTCACAGCTTGGACAGGGAAATCTGATCCCTGAGTCGTTCTTGGCCCTATCGTGGCCAAAACGATCCAATAAGAATGCACAGCAAACCAAAACGAAAAGGAACCCACCTCAAGCCACAAATTGTGGGGAAAACATCAGCCCTGATCTCAACATTGAAGCAACGGGAAAATACACAGCTCGGAGAATTAGAGAGAAGATCAGATTCTCAGCATGGACAGGAGGAAAAACATACACGCAGACCACAAAACTGGTAAGGAAAACACACACCCACAGCAAAAATCATGAATGGCTCATTCACAGGAAATTCATGGGTGACAGAAAACGGCTCCCCAACTCGCTGCGTGAGGAAAACAATCCCCAACCTGTGCGTGAGGAAAAAAAATGAAGAATCCCCACTTGTGCGTGAGGAGAAGAGAGTGACCGTCTCTGCATGTGGATGGAAAGAATGGAGGAATGGGAGAGTGGAGTCATTTGCCTCCCTGCCCACGTGAAGTGAGAGCCTGCTGGTGGAGTGTGCGTGTGGGCAAGGGCTGACAGTCCTGCCACACACCACTGCCCAGCAATAACTGCCCCAACTAACAATAGAAGTTTTTAATGTGGTAGTTGACTGATGAGACAAGGATAGGTGGGTAAGTCAAAAGGGGTTTAACAACTGACACATGGCTTTTCCCCAGAGGGTCAAAGTTTAATAATTCCCCCTCCTTATCCTTAGGAAAATCATGCCCTTTTCATTATGGTTGCATTGACATAGCTGGTTGGGGTTCATTTTAATTAAAGATGCATATTTACATGATGCCAAAACTAATATGTGCCGTATATCATGATATACCATCAGCAGCGATTCCAATCGCCGAAACATAACACAACCGAATCGATGGTGGGGCTTTTGCCTTTAGCTCCATACCAGGATTAATTACAATATATACATCATGTACACTTAATGCAAACGGGGTCAAAACCAGGGTGTTACAATAGCAAGTAGAAGTCTAGTGAATATCTTCCAAAGGCCCCTTCAAAGGTAGCACTCCAAGAAAGAGTCGATAAAGTATGAATGAAAGTGGACAAACCCTAGATCTAGGCACCCCCCCATAGATCTCTTCAAAAATCCAAATGTCCATAAAGTGTGCAACAAACCCTCTGGAACTTCTCTAAAGTGGAATGCTTTAGGGAGTGGTTAGGATAGGCATTGTATATACCATTCCACTGTTTGCTTTTTTTATTGTGAATAAGTTTATGTGAATATAAGAAGTATTTTTCAACTTAAAAAAAAAGTGGAATGCTTCAATGAATAAGGCCTTAAAAGGTGGAGCACTTCCTAAAACATGGCAATCAATGACATGAGGGGCTCCTCCAAGGTGAACGATCTCCATGAAAAGGGTCTCAAAGGCACATGCGACCAAAATGCGGTGTGGCTCTTTAAATGACAGTTCTAGAATTGCCAACTTGCTCAATCATTATTGGAATTTTAATTATAACAACCTTTTGGAAATCCCATAGCCACTCTACATTTAATGATGTCGAGCTAGAAATATTTTAGGCAATTTGTCAAAATATAACTGCTCCCGAAGTTAGGATGCCCCTCCCAAAGGCTCAAAATGATGTCCACATGCCGACTATAGTCCTTCAAGCTAGGATGCCACCTCCAAATGGCTCAATATCCAAGTGCCATCATAACATGTGCAAAAGCTAGATCCATAGAATAAGGAGCCCACCAATCAAGATAGAAGCATAGATCCAAGGGCAAAGTCCCCACGATAGTCAACCAACCTCCAACGAGACACTCATTCATAATAGAAGCATCCAACTCAAGAACAAGTGTCTACAATGGCTAACCAAATCCATGAGGAAGGGTAGGGCACCATATACAAGTCATGTCACGCCTCTACAAGTGGCAAGAGAGATAATCAAGGAGGGTGCTCAACCGATAACAATAGCTCATAGAACCAAGGTGCCATCAATATGGAAAGAAGTAAGAAAACTCTTAAAGAAAACCATCCATGAGTATGAAAATGCATCCAAAGAGCTTAAGCTCTCTACCAAAAAGAGGGTCCACATCATCAAACAAGCACTAGATGGAGGGCGCCCCATGGAGAGTTAACCATCAAACATTTTCAACTATGAAACACATCATATGAACATGAGCATTAGGCAAGAAAGGTCTCCACATGTCACCATATCATCTATGTAAGCCAACCGAGAACGAGGGTGCTCCAAAGGTTATGCATCATAAGTCATCCATGCCATCAAATCTTGCCCCACAAGCTAAAGCACTCTCACAAAAATGGATGCTACAGAATCATACATGTGTTTGAGCTAGAGCGCTTCATCAATAAGTGACAAGCAATAGATGGCGAATCAAAGCAAGAGCACCAGGGTGCTCCTCAAGAGGATGGTCCATGTGAATGAAGTTCACTATCAAACCCCATAAATATGTCCATAATTATCTATATGAGAGTATGTCAATTACCAAACATTATGAGAGGACACATCCCGTAGCTACTTAGCCCAAAAATACCATGAGAATCCATATGCTAGGGCATCATCAACCCTAGGACACCATCACAACATGAAGCAAAAATCTAGCATCAAGGAATCTAGGCCATCCATAGCTCCATCAACTTGTAACCCCTACTGAATATGCAACAAGAATCATGTGGACACCCATGTCAAAATGGGGGGTAACACAACTCATCTTCCTTGTACAATAAAATAATAATTTCCCTTTCTAGATCCACTAGGTGATCAACAATTTTTTCTATGAATAGAAAACTAGTGGTTGGATACACTTTTCTCTCCAAGGGAAATAACACAAAAATAGTTCTCAAGTAACCAACTCTTTAAGAAGATTTCAACACTAATAAAGAAATGAGTTGATTAGATCCACCAATGACCAAGGTGGGGTACATGCCTAGGTGGATGAGTTTTGACCAAGATTAGATCTTGCTCCAATAATTTGCCCTTAAAAAACTCCCATGTGTGGAAGGATCCCCTTTCTTGAGATGTGCCCTTCTCATGTGTAACAAACTCTTCCATGTGCATAAAATGAGGAGTTTAACAAGCCTTGATATATGTAAATGAGTAACAAAATTTGACCAAGGAATAGTAACCTTTTTAATAGATGAGGTTCCTTGGAACAAGTGCTTGCCTTATCGCTATAACCAACGAGTGAGGTGCGCCCTAGAGACAAGAGCCCATATGTGTGCTTGCCACCACTTCCTTGAGGCACGCGTGGTCTCCTCCATGTGCTTCTTTCTAGGTTTAATCAGTTTAACTCATGTGGGTTGAAACAAGGGTTTAAAGTTTAAAGTTTAAAGTTTAAACAACCTCCTAACCACCTTTGACCAATGAGATGATATTCCTTCAAGGAATGATTATTTTATGAATTTTTTGTCACTTGATGGGAGAGTGTTCCATAGCATCTAGAAGCTTGGCATGTATTGATCATCTTCCAAGTATGAACGAAGCATTTTAGCATTAAGCCTCGATGTGTCATAACCACTAGTCAAATCAACCATCAAATTATTTATATCAAGCTCCTCTTTAGGCTAGTGCTCCACAAGGGTTTAATAAGTTAGTCATGAAAAGGTATCTTATGTATGAAACCCCTTCATATTCTCTAGGGTGTTCCAACTGGGAGCCCTCCAACTTGTTCCTTGCACAAGAATCTTCAATTAAACGTGAACAAGGGACTATTTTTCCTAGTCCCTGTCTCTTAATTGATGATCTAATTAATCCAAAGTATAAACCATATGTAATTGGGTCTAGTGTGATAAAAGGATTTTCCTTGATTGACTTTAATTAATCACACTAGAACCTTAGAAAACCCAAGGTAAAACACTTTAATTAATCCATTACTTCAAAAGTGCAATTGTTAACACTTCAAAACTTAGGGACCCGAAGTTGATGGGTTCTCATTCCATTAAATAATTAAGTGTTATTTAATTGCATTAATACCTTATTTATCCATCTTTTAATCATCAATTAGAGAGAGTGCATCATCTAATGAGCGGTTTTACTTTTTAGGCACACCATATTCACTGGTTGACACCATGAAAACACATCACCCCCTACTTTGTAATCAACCACCATTACAACCACTCAACCATGAAGAAGCACCATCCCTAAAGAAGAACACAAATGTACCACCTGCCCATCCAATTGTCTAGCCATGAAATCCTGCAGGCTCAATACTCATGAAAAAATTCACAAGTGTTGTGACAAAAATCACAATGGAGCAAAATGCTGTAACACACACCAATACATTGACCAGAGGCATATTGAAAATCATGGTTGGTAGTCCATTGTCAAGAGTGATATTCAATTAGATCTTTAAGACATGTAGCCAAGGATAGGGAATTTAGTATGTGCTTTGTTAGAGTAGGATACCTTCAGTGTAAGGAGAAAAGTAGGAATACAGTTTTTCATATGATATGACCATCTGATCATGAAGTCAAAATGGTTATTTTTATGAAGTTGCAATGAATTTGTTTTTATTTGGGCAATTCTTTAAACCTATGAACTAGACAAGTTCTTCAATCAGTTAGTTCCATTTTGAATGGTGCAGTTGATCATATATGGAGGGCGTAATTTATATCTTTGCTAATTTAGTAGATAGGATAGGTGATTTTCTGTCATTAATCATGCTTCCGTGAGAAGATTGCAGGCTACAAGGAACAATTGCTGAATCCACTGAAAGGTGAGGCTAAAACAATATTGGAGCTTGGTATTGGTACCGGGCCGAATCTAAAGTACTATGCCAGTGGAAGAAATGTTTCAGTTGTGGGTGTAGATCCAAACAAGCACATGGAGAAATATGCACAGGCTGCAGCTACTGATTCTGGTTTACTGAAGTCACAATTCAAATTCATTCATGGGGTATGATAGAATCTTTTTGGACATTCTTTTTCTTTTTTCCTTTGTTCAAGAAATAGCAATTTTTCATTAAGATACAGTACATGATACAAAACTGGCTTGGTTCCTAATAGGTAACTAACTACAGTCTCAGATGCTATACTTCTGAAGTTAAACAAATCTAAAGCTTAAGCTTTAAACTATGCTGTTATAGACCTATTTGAATTATTCCTTAGACATTATTCTTTTAGAAAGATGAATGTGTTATAAAAAAGTATGGATGTGAGGTGTTTTTGGCTTCTGGCCATGACTATGCACAGATGAACAATTCAAAAGGTGACGAGATGCCCTGTGGGTTACAGAACAAGGTTTATCAAGACTTCGAAAAAGGAGTAGAACAAATAAGTAAGATAGCCTGTCAAGCTTTTGTTTCTCTTCCCGGCCATGTAATTCACAAGCTTCCACGATGTTGGATTTAGACTTTAAGTAGGCTCTGTTTGATTTTTATAAACTCTAACTGGAAGTAAAAATCCCCGCCATCCTGATCTGCCCCTTCAAATTTTTGGAGGTGTGGGTGTTTATTCTAAATTTGCTGGCAAGTCTGAGTGGGTTTGTTCACTGGGAATCTGCTGCTCTAATTTGTGCAATACTCAGATAACTCAGACAATGTCAGTAGTAGTAAGTATTTGATCTATGCAATTCAGAAAGACACGAAGACAACAGATAGAGAGTAGTGATACATGTACAAGTCTGGCTACCTGAACAGTTATATGCATTCAAAAATAGCAGCAAGAATAGAGTATGCTCTTATTAGTATTTGTAAATATGGATAAAGGATCTTATCTTGTGGATTTGAATAGGGAACAGCATAGCTAATGGTAGGACTCATGGAGAATAACCAACTTTTGTCTCTCGATAGACTGATTGACTGACAGATGATGGTTGGGAAGTTGGCAGACACAATGGACGATGCAATTCTCTGGTTGTCAACAACCTAATTGCACAAATGCATAAAAGCACTGCTTTAAATTATTCATTCTTCCCTTTTGGATTTTTATTACAATTAGACTTAGCCATGGACAATCACAATTTCATGCTCCGCTTTGTAAGAATTGAATGTCCTGCTCAACTATGAACTTTGAAGACAAGGCTACATCCTCAACAGAGGAGGAGGAAAAAGCATGAACCTTAACATTGGTAACAGGTGTATTACATTTACTAGTCATTGTCTGCTCGGCGATAGCAGCAGTTGATTGTAGTTCCTTTAGTGATGCCATTAGTAGGCTCATAATTCTAGAGTCTTTTAGAACATAAGTCTTATTATGTAATAAAGTCACTCTGACTTTAAGTTTGGGCTAATATTCACTTTATGTGTAAAACAGCTTTTCCCACATTCATAAGTGGAAATAACTCGCTCAGTGAATATTAGCACATAAGGAGGTGAACTCCATTGTAATACATGCTACAGTTATAATAAAAGTGTATGTTATTTGGTGTATCTCTTGCATGATTAGGGTTTGTATGTTTTTGTAACATGGATTCAAATCGGAAGGGTGCCTAGGACTATTTCGCTAAGTATGCACTTCTCTTGCATTGCAAGATGATCTGGAGAATCAGAAAGGTAGGATTAGGCTTGGATTGAAGCTACTTGTTGGAGCCGTCGACCATGTCAAGACCAATCCACCCAAGGAAGCCACTGACTGCCGTACAATTTGACTTTGTTGCCGTCGTACAACTTGTATGACCTGTATTTGCTGTTGCTGTACGATATGCCTGATTGTAGTATCCATTATGTACTTTACAATAATCGTAAGATGCCAAAATTAACAGCCGTATAATTTATGGAGCTGCCCTACGAATTTTTTAATCTGCAATATAGTTCCATAAGTGCCTTGGTGGAATCAACCTGTTTAGAAATAAGAGTCCAAATCAATAGCAGTACAGTTCAATTTCTCATCCCCTGTATGAGTTTTATAGCCAATGCTGTAGCTGTCGTACAATCAAGACATATGACTACATTAAATTTGCTTTACGGATCTCATGTGCCATACAAATTTTTTATAGCCGCCAGTACACAGCCCCCACCGTAGACCCAACAGTTAAAATTCATACAATTTGAATGCCTCTGTACAAACCCGTACAACCTTTAATTTCACTGCCATACAACCTTTTATCACACAATCTAACAGTCTAATGATTGCAAGGATTAATCAACTGCCAGATCGGTGGAACCTCAGGATACTGCTCCAAAGTGTCACATGGACAGGGTCCCCTTTCTTTAGGTCCCCTGAATCCACTTAAGGCAAAGTTAGACTAACCACAAGAGGTGTCCCTAGTCAAGTGTTTCAAGTAATTACCGGCAAGGCTAGTGTTCCCCAGAAGCAACAAGAACGATTTATAGAGGAACATGGTACTGAGAGAAATTAACAAATGGGAAAAATGTACCTTTTGGAAATGGATAAGGTGATGATGGGTTATAACGGTAAATTGGTCCCCTACTGATTGGGAATGACCTATGATTGACTATGTTTGAAGGGGGTTATGTCTAGATCACTTTGAATTGGTACAGGCTGAGACTAAGTGAATCACCAGCTAGATTAGGTTCAGACTTTTAATGATTAAATGTTTTAAAGGCTCAAATATGAATGTAAAAGGTGAATATAGGTGTTGGTATGTGATTTTACTAAAACAACTTGCTGTTCTAAGTGTGTTTAGAAATTTTATTTATAGCAAGGATAAATTTCACCAAGTACTTGAGATTGATTACTAGACTGGATATTCAAAGAAGGAAATGATCAGTGTCTATCCCCCTAGGGTATGCTTTTTTTTTTTGAAAAATACTTCTTATATTCACATAAACTTATTTACAATAAAAAATGCTAGCAATGGAAGGGTATATACAATCCTATTATAACCGCTTCCAAAAGCTTATAATAGCAGAAATAAAATCAGAAAATACAATAGGATCCAACTTTTTGGCATCCTTGATTAATCGGGCACCCTTGTCTAGTAACTGATGATGTGCCTCGTCTTTTAAAACAACTTTCTCTATCAAGATGTCCTTATGTGTTGACAACAGATGCTTTGGGTACTTGTTGCTGGATTAGAGGGATTTCTCTTCCAGATGGTTCAGATTTAACCATTTTGCCGATGACTCCCTTCTCTTTGTTAGTATCGAGCAGGCCTCAGTGGACAAGGCTCTGTCTTGTCTAGACTTTATTTTCCAAGCTTCTGGTGCCATTGTTAGTCCTAACAAAACATATTTTTGGTTGATTGGAGTTGACTCACCCCAACTTGGATTCTTGAGGCTTGGTCCTTTATTCGTTTGGGATAGGCCTATCTCTAGTGTCTATGTGGGATTGGAGATTGTAGATACTTTAGAGCAAGTTGCATGTATGGACCCCTTACAAATGAGAAGCGCTCTCCTTTAAATAGAAATGAGAGACCCTCAATCATAACCAAATCCTAACCACTTTCAAAACGAGTGGCTAAGATTAAAAGATGAAATGTTCTAATCAATGGTTGAGATGAGCTCAACATACAATACATGGATCAATATAACCATAATTTATCAAAGTGGACTAACCCACCCAAAAAAGGTAACCCACTCAACAAGAAATAAATGAAAGCACATGGTGGGTCCAAGGAGTGTTTGCTAACTCCCTTTGGGTGTCCCCATGGCACAATAAATAATATAACAATTTAATTCTTTGACTTTTGTGCCTCCTCGAGGAAATTGTGAGCCTCCAAAAAGTGCTCCAGAAAATAATAAAAAATGCTCAAAAATAGGTGTGGGCCCAATCAAGAGCTGCAACTGCTGGAGAAGGTGTGGAGGACATCGCTCTCATCATCATGACTCATCCCATGTCATTTCCTTGCCTCAATAGCCCAAATCGATTTCTTCAATAGCCATTAAATTATTTTTTAATCTGCCTCGGGAAACGTGATCCTGCCAAAAACGCCTCCTAGGGTGCTTGCGTTTTCAAACTGAGCCCACCAGGCTCTCTGGGATGGGGGTACAATGATACAAACAAGTGGCTGCCCCCCACTATGCCCATACAATGCCCTTGGAGATCCAACTGAAACATCTCCCTGCTAAAAAATATCAATATGTGAAGAAAAACTGCATCAGAAAGGCAGAATGAGCCTGATCACATCTATAAGTGCTCGGAACTAAAAGTAAACTGTCTCATTAGACTCAGAGAGTCCAAATCCATCTAAGGTGTATACTCATACCCTTCATAGGTCTCTATCTAATCATCAATCATATCTGTAATGTTCCCAAAAGTGACATGCATGCAAACCCTAAAAATGACATACATGCTATCCCAGCATTATTTTAATGATGCATGCACTATTTAAGTCTCCCTCCGCATGCATGCAAGTCAACGGCAAATTAGAAGATAAAGTGACACGCATACAAGTCAACGGCAAATTAGAAGATAAAGTGACCTAATTAGGTCAAAGATTAGGGTTTTGCGTAGTTGAACTTTATAAATAGAGGAGAAAGCAAGAGGAGACTTAACTTATGATTATTGATTATTTTGGGAGCACTTGATAGCAGCACAGCGTGCAGCACAG
>LPNX011024016.1:11644-22951 GCA_001517045.1 Pseudotsuga menziesii
GTAGCTGCCCACAATACTAAAGGATCTATCATAATCTGCTCATTATAAGCAAGTATGATTACTTCTGTAAAAATCTTTAGCATTAAGGACTACAAATTCTATTTCAAAAATCAACAAGAGAGACTGAAAGGTGAGGCATACAATAGACAATTTCTTCAAAGCTAGAAGTTAAAGCATTCGTCAGATAAAGGGAAGGTGGTGAGTGCAGACTGATATAAGACAAGTTTAAATGGTCATACCATTAGACAAATTTATCTAATGTTTTATTTTGTAAGACTTATATCCTAAGGTTTTCAACTGGGTCTAGCTTGGGTGGTTAAAAGGAAAAGTCGTTATCCTCCCCACCCAGGTTCAAATCCCACTTATGATATGTTTTCCCCTTATGGGATGATTGGGCTGGCAAGGTACCAGCAATCTACTCTTACATAAGAGCTTCAAGTGGGATGAGATGTTGCTTGTTAAAAAAAATATAGATAGCTAAGGAAAAGAGAAATTTTGCTCTGCTAGGGTTTTCCTAATCAATCCATGGCAATGCTCTCTATTATCCCCTTGTTTTGCAAAGGATTTCCACCTAGATCTTCCAAGAAATCCCTGGGGTGACTTGGGCACAAAAGAGGCAACCTGGGTTAATTTTCTTGGCTGAGAATGAATACTAGGTTGAAAATTGCTCTAAAACTCAGCTTTTGAAGCCATTTGTGGATGGAAGCAGCACTAAACAGTCGTAAAATTACCCTAAATCAATTATGGGAAGTAAGCTCTTTCAAGTTTGGATGTGTTCTTGGTAGCGGTGAAAATAGATAGATGGCTAACGAAAAGAGCTTCAAGTGGGATGAGATGTTGCTTGTTAAAAAAAAGATAGATAGCTAAGGAAAAGAGAAATTTTGAAAATTGCTCTAAAACTCAGCTTTTGAAGCCATTTTTGGATGGAAGCAGCACTAAACAGTCATAAAATTACCCTAAATCAATTCTGGAAAGTAAGGAAGCAAGTTTGGATGTGTTCTTGGCAGCGGTGAAAATAGATAGATAGCTAAGGAAAATAGCTTCAAGTGGGATGAGATGTTGCTTGTTAAGAAAAATATAGATAGCTAAGGAAAATAGAAATTTTCCTGCCTAAGAGATATAGGTTAACTCATGTCACAACCTCATCATGAACCTTTCATTCAGCTCACACCAAAGGAGACTCCTCTGAAATTCAAAACTCTCAACAATATTATTCATCTTACACCATTGAATCTCTTCACTACTTATTAACGTCATCCACAAAATATGCTGCTAAAAGTATAATATTTTAAGGCTTTTGACAACAAGCTTCAAGAGGGAAGCAGGGAAGTTGCAACATTGGTTCGAGAACTAGGGAAAAACTCAACCATATGCAATAATGCAATTTACCCAAATTGTTGTAGGAGAGGGTGCACTTGGGGTCAGAGCATCCAATTAAGGCAAATCATCATCGGACAACAAAAATGATGTCGAATATCACCTCTCTTTAACTATCAAACCAATCCACAATAGATTTTACTATCATACCAAGACCCTATTGTCAAATGATACTCATTTCTAGAATAATTATTATCAACCCAATCTATTGGCATGAAAAGTGCAACCAAAACTTTGCTAATTTTTAGATATGAACTGTTGAGCAATATTGATTATGCTAAACAATATTGAGAGTGGGTCTTCCAGAAACCAGCTGTTTTGAAAAACCTCTTTAGGTCGGGTAATATTAAATAACAACCATATTATCAATGTCCCGTAAACCTACCTACCCCACCAAATCAAGGACTTGGACATCTTTATTATGAGAAGGCACAGTTCTCAAAATAAACCTTATGAATGCTTTGTTAGTAGACCCCATGTTATGACAGCATTAAAGTAGAAGTCAGCACGTGATGCAACAAGGATGTCCACCTTAAGCCAACTATGATCCATGCTTTTCCTATTGAACATATCATACCTCTAACAGGATTCAAAGTATCATCCACTAATATTCATCATTGCTTCATGTATTCTGCTATATATTCTAACCTTGTGATGCACCATTGCAGATTTACAACGACTACTATCTTTGTGAAAAAAACATTGCAAATTACTTATATACCACTGTTGCAGACCCATCGCTGCCTTCAACACTTCCTTTAAAATAAACTTGCAGAGTAACTTATGCACTTTGACTCGGATCTCTATGGAACAAGATCTTTATAGAACAAATCTACAAATGTCCTAGCAGATATGATCACACAACTAGGTTGACCAAATTTGTCACCCATGAATATTTGACAGTATTGTCATGTTGGAGGCTATTTTTCAACAAGGTAGCAATGCTTCTCAAGTCACTTTCCAAAATCTTCTGTTAAACATATGAAATGCAAAACCTGCATTCGAGGTGGAACCTCCTCATGTGAAGACAGATTCCTTTATGTTTTGCGAAGAACAATACCCATTTTAAACATCAATGCATTTATACAACTAACAGTTTGGCCACGTTGCATGGTAAAAATATGAATCTGTTAAACATACACAGCAATTTGGACAAACTATTACAACTTGATGAAGAAGTCTTCTAATACCCATCCTATGGACATGCCTTTGCACCTTTTGGCACAACTCCTTGTTTAAAGCTTATGCACCCTTGACTCTATCCCTGTCTTGAACTTACTGATAGCCATCCTCGGGTCTTGCTCAGTTCAATAAGGCTTTGAGTGAGTTCACTACTATACCACAAAATGTGGATAACATGGTTGATGGCAAGTTTTCATGAGTTTAAACTTTATAGCCACCAATAATGACAGGGATACAGGGATTGTTGCAATTTCTACAGCTACATAGAATTTTTCTCTTGAAATTCTTGCAAATCAAATTCAAGGAACAACTAATTCCATGGACTAACTGACCTTTCAACACAATAGTTGTTTTCACCCTCGAAGGAAAACCTGTAGTTAATTTTGGGGCATTTGTTGTATTTTCTCTGAGAAATACAATTTAACCAAGATTGGAAGTAGATCCAAAGGTCACTGAAGATGGTGGTTGACGATAGCCATGGCGTAATTGCAAAATACTTCAAATATATCTTATACAAAGACTTTGAACCTATATTGTTGAAAAATGAGCACAATATGCATTAGGTCACCTGGAAGGTTTAATAGTATTCCTTCAAGTACTACGTCACTACCCAATTGACAAGACCCCTGTGAATTTCTCTATGGATTCTTATGTTGTTATGAATATAGCAATGAATGGATTATATGCATAATGTGTGTTGGAATACCATAAACAAACTTAAAAAGAAAATATCATGTAGAAATCTTATATTGGTTATAATAAATACTAAATAGGATCCAAATTCTGACTGAAATTTAATGCTTATGGAATGAGTGACATTAGGATCGGCTACAAGTAATAATAACAAATAGTGCATAGGGAATCTCCTCCATAAAAGAGAAAAAAAAGCCTGCTGATTTTGCTTGTATTTCTGGACCAAAATTTTTCTATCTAAATCTGAATTGAACTCTCAATTCCATATCAACTGGTAGCTATTATGTCCCATTTAAGAAGCATACTGCTTTCTGTGTTTTTTAGTTACCAGTAGATTACATAGGTGAGCAGGGTTTCTGCCTAAAAACTGTGATTAAAAACTATGCTTGCAAAACGTTAAGCCTTAAAATCCCATGGACGATACAAATATATATTATGCAAATACAATACCTGGTGCAAAACACTCAGTCCAAAATCAGAAACCATCAAATTGCCTTTCCCATCCAAGAGTAGATTTTGAGGTTGCTCATCAAATCCAAAACCAATTGACAATAATCTACAGCATCTATAAGCTGATGAAAATACTTCTTAGCCTCTTCTTTAGTTATTTTCTGAAGATACGACTGTACAAAATCCGGCAATTCCTCGATCAGTTTGTATTCTCCAGTTCAAGATAATATTATTTCTATATAACCTGGTCATGTTTATGTATCTCTAATTTCTGAAATGCCAAATGAAAACAACACACTACTATGTCCAACAGCCTTGTCCAGTATGAATTATCTAATTTGTGAAATGCCAAATGAAAAAAACAAACTACTATGTCCAATACCCTTGTCTAGTATGAGTTATCAAAATAGGGAAGTTCCAAATTATATGACTTCCATACAAACACATTCCATACAAACACAGATTAGATCCATATCAGGGTCCAGTACACTTTTTTGCTCTGAAATTAGTCACAAGTTACAACACATAAAATTGGTAAACATCGGCCGTGATAGCAACTCACAATTTTGTCAGACAGGTCACCCCCTGTTATGTATTCCATGACTAGATAAATCCTCTTCTTGCTGGCTAAAATCTGCATTTTACCATTAAAACCAAAGGTCAGAATCTCAATTAGCATTCCCCATGTCACTCATTCCATAAGCATAGTATCTACTCCATGATATTAAACAAGCAATTCATAATAGGCGAGAAAAATTGAAGCTAACAGAAACACCTAATTAACTCATATAAAAACTTACAAGCTAAGATGTAACTCCAAGAATATAGCCTCTATAATGGAAGGGATAGCTACGTACCTTTCCCACTTAATCTTAACTGGATACAAATACCTTAGTTTGGAAAAGCTTGGTCAATGCCTCAACATGTAGACTTTGAAGATCTTCCAAACCAGAAATCTCTAGCCCATCAAGATTCTCACTCTGCAGTATAAATAAAATGCATGTCTATAGTTAGCTGGAAGAAAGAAACAACGTATCTGGTCATAAGAAAGAAACATTGTAATAATGCATGCATTTTACCTTATTGATCTCCTCTTTGTTTTGAGAATAGTTTAATATTCTCTACTAAACAGGGCCAACCACGTGAAGGTGGAAGCTCATATGGCCCCTCCCCCCCATCACATCATTCTCAATTCCCCATACCCAATGCACGTGCTTGGAAATAAATGATATTTTGTGCGAACATCATGAGTTTCTTGTCTTAAAGGAATTACGTGCATTCGATCATTAAATTAGTTTATAGAATTCATTAATTAACTCATTCATTCATTCATGCATAGAAAAAAATAAATAGTTGAAGACATTACTCCATAATATCAAAAATAATATCCGAGGACAATGCATAAAAAAATAATGTAATAGTGTACTTGTTACAACCACTACTTTTTTTGGTGCTTTTTTCTCTCCACATATTCTCTAAGTGTGACATCCTCTTCTACCAATTGTTTTTTGTTTCCTATGCCCTCTGTAGCTGTATGTGATCATGTTTTTCGATGGGTCGTGTGCTCACTACGTGTATGTGGCTGCTGTAAGGTGCCAGGATGTACTGGAAAAATGAAGAAATATTAATTACTTGACGTGTTTTTATTATTATCATTGTAAGTCCTTCACTAAGAAAAAAACATTAGAGCAGTGCTTTGTACCTGGAAACTCATGGGTGACATGAATTTCATGCATTTGATCTTCTGATGCTGCCTCAAGTTGCACATGAAGACCCTATGCATTAAAACATCAACACTTACAACAATATAGTATTTGCAATTTAATATTTGAGACTTTAATCCATACTAGTTTTTTTTTAACACAAGAATATTTATTACCTGGATTTCGATCAACATGAACTCCAATATCTCTTTCTCCTCCATCCTCCGCATTCTCTCTACTTTCGTTGTGCGGCTTAACACAAAGAGACTCAATATTTTATGTACTAGTTTATTAATGAATATAAAACACAATGAATCAATCTTAAATAGAATTTGTTTATTGTAGTTACCTGTTCGCAGGATGGATCACTGGAATACTTTGCTTGGCTACCATAGCTACTTCTTTGATGTTCAACAACACCTAAAAACCCACGTTGGTAGCCGATCCTCATGTCTTCCTCCATTGCCAAATCATGGAATCTTTGAGCCTGTAATTTTCAATTAGATCATCATTGTTGTTGTTATATCATCATGAAACAATTTTAAATGCAATCTATAATTTCTATACAATAAAATAATTATTGATCATACTTACGATTCATGCTTGCAAGTTGGAATATCCACCAGGGCCAAGCTTGTGTTGCCCATGTTTTTCTATTCTTGCTTGGGTGGCCTTCGACATATCTGGTAGCCTATAAAAGTAATTTTAAATACATTAAACATTGCAAAAAAATGGAAAATAAAGTGTAATAAACATATAATTGCATTTCCGAAAGTATTGCATACCTTCTAGCTGACTCGGGTACTGGCTTGCCCGCTATTTTCGCAGCTTTCTCCCTTGCATCCTCCAGCAAGCCTTTCCACTCCCTAGTTGGAATCATCAGAGGGCACTCATACTTTGGATTAATTGCTAAGTTGTTTCGATATCCCTCCCGTACATAATGTAAATGTTGGCCAGATTTTTCGAGAACCTTTTTTCGGTTGAAGGTTTTGGCACCAAAACACCCAACCAAGCGAGCAATAAGCTCATCTTTCAAAACTTTACTCTGTCAGTTCCACCATGTGCGGATAGTGGGCCCAAATATCTCTAAAGACCAATCCTTAAGATGTTTATAAAAGACATCATTTCCTACAAAAACGAGTATGTGTTAATTAGTGTAAAAAGAATGATGCATAATTACATTCCAATAAAATTATAATATATAGTTAAACATTTTGTAAATAGTACCTGGAATCTTCTTTATCTTGTAGGTAATGAGATCTTTGTCCACCAAAAAAGTAGTCTCAAATGTTCCCGTGCTAGTGACACAGAAAGATCCAGGAAATGCTGGGACAGTAGCATCAAAGTCATGCTCTTCTCCATGTACTGGCCCCTGATCCTTGCCAGCACTCTCATGCCCCTGATCTTTGTCGGCACTCTCATGTTCCATATAGGGTGTCTCATTTTGTGTTTCCTACTGGCCAGACAACAACGAAACATGATCAGTGGCGAAGGGGGTGTCATGCTCAATGGTATCAGCATGCCTCTCATTGGGGAAAAAATATTCCTGTAGAAACAAATAATATTTTAGTTACTCATATATGAATAGGAAAAAAAATTGCGTTTGGAATAGACTTATAATTAAAGAGTTTGCAGCTTACATCCAAGCGCTTTACTTTAAGCAACACACGATCTATCTTTGCTGGAGTCTCATCCCGCGTCATTTGCGGATCCGATATAAGCAGATTGACGACCTCCTGATTTAATTTTGTTTTTGTTTTTTGAACTGCATCCTAGATATTATTTGAATTCTTGAGGTCAACATCATCAAGAATGTGCCCCAAATCCATATCCTTCGGATCCGTCTATAGATAAGTATCATCCTACATAAAAATAGAAAACATTAATATCAATTTGAAATCATTAATATAATTAGATAACATAAATATGTATAAATATAGTTTTTGAAATTCACAACGTGCTATATACCTACTCATGACCCGATGAGCATGGCGTGCTAACATCTGTCGACATATCATCTGTCATGGAGCTCTTGTCTCGATCCTCAGCCTACAAACAAAATATTGACCACGTTGATATCATAATTAAACAAATGTACTTTCTAAAGAAGCAAGTAAGTAAAAATGTGGTATATATACCTATTGCCTGTAGGGGGGTGTCGGCCTCCCAGGCTCCATTGGGGACTTGCCCCAATCAGCTGACTGCAACAAAGTAATTAAAAACATTAATTTCGAACTGAAACCAATACACAGGGAAAATCTTATTTAAAAACATATTTAAATATTGACCCGTTGATATCATAATTAAACAAATGTACTTTCTAAAGAAGCAGGTAAGTAAAAATGTGGTATATATACCTGTCGCCTGTAGGGGGGTGTCAGCCTCTCAAGATCCATTAGGGACTTGCCCCGATCAGCTGACTGCAACAAAAAGTAATTAAAAACATTAATTTCGAACTGGAACCAATACACGGGGAACTTACCCAAGAGATGGTGCATTCCATGGGTTGGTGAACTTTTATAAGAGAATCATTAGAAATTTTGGTGGTGTAAGTGCACCCTTGACTGATTGCACAAGAGGGAAATTCTTTACTTGGAAAAAGGTAGCTACTATGAGTTTTGAATAACTCGAAAGGAGGGTTATGGAAGTGCCAACTCTTACCATGCCATACTTTGAGAAACTATTTATAGTTGAGTGTGATGCTTTATGGGTAGATATTGGAGTATTACGCCAAGACGGTAAACCTGTGGCCTTTTTTAGTGAGAAATTAAACAAAGATAAAAAGAAGTATACCATTTATAATATGAAATTCTCTGCATTGTTACAATCCTTAAAATATTGGAGGCATTATCTGCTACATAAGGAATTCTTTTTGATGATGGATAATCAAGCCTTGAACTACATAAATTTCCAAAGTAAGTTGTCCCACAAACGTGCCAAATGGGCTTCATTTTTGCAAGCATACACATTTGTTTTGCAGCATGGAAGTGGTAAAATCATTGTAGTGGCTGATGCCTAGTAGAAAGTGTGTCTGCTGGCCGTTGTGATGAGTGATGAACTAGTTGGCTTTGAAGCAATGGAGAGTGAATATGCCAATGATTCATATTTTGGCAACATTGATGCAATTCCAAGTATACAATACCATGCTGGCTTGTATTCAATTGAAGACTTTTTATTAATAGATGGATTTTTATTTAAGGGTTCTCATCTTTGTATTCCCCTTGGATCAAGGAAATAAAATCTTGTGAGAGAGATGCACTTGAATGGTTTGGGAGGTCACTTTGCAAGGGATAAGAATTTTGGATTAGTGAATGATAAGTATCCCCAAGGTAACTACAAGAAGTTACAACCCAAGAAAATTGGGCCCTGCAAAATTCTGAAGAAAATAATTGAGAATCCTTATTTGATTAAGCTGTCTGAGGACTTAGACATCAATCCTATTTTTAATGCTGCTGACCTTCATTCACACTCAGCTGGGACAAATGATGACTCGATGAATGAGCAGAATGAGAAGGAAAATAGCAACTGGACCAAACACTTGCCAAAGAAGAAAAGGCAACAAGTTGAATGAGTGTTAGATACCATATTGGCTGCCACGCAGTCCAGGTCATAGAAACTGTATCTTGTTAAGTGGGAAGGCCTGTTGAATTCCTACAGCACTTGGACCACAGAGGTTAACTTGCTCAAGTATAGCTGAGCAATTGTACCCTATGACGTTGAACAAAGAGGTTCAAAATTTCTAAAAGAATAGGAGGAGGATGCGGAGCATCTTTAATGGACTTCTTCCACATTTCAGTAGTTTGTTTTTTTCTGCTTGGTATTTTTAGGGATCTTTCTTCCTTAAAATAGGCCTGTATTCAATTTCCCTGTTTGGGTTCATGGAAAAGAGGGCAGTTAAAAGTCTTAGGAGGAGGTGAGAAAAAAAGAACTATGGGTAGCGTAGCAGCAGAGTTGTAACTAGGTGCAGATTCTGGTAATATTTTATTGGTTTTTATTTCTTTTCATGTATGTAATCCAAGTGTGGATTGAATAAGGAATATTGTTATTAATCTTCTGTCAGTTGAGTAATCTTGATATCTCTGATATATATTCAGTGTGTACTGTGTTTGCACCGTCCAGCTTCTCTGTTATAGTGCCAATACATTTGTGGGTTTAAAGATTTATTCAAGGTGTTGCTCTGCATATTTGGGAAAAGATTATATGCATACATGTGGATAATTTTGAGAAATAATTTGTCATAGATTGGAGGTTTTATGCATCACTATCTGAACTGTCATCTGGTTACGAGGACCTATGTTGAAGAATCAACTAACATCATCGAATCTATCTATTTATCTAATTACTATAAATATGTATCAAAATAGAGAAATAGGGTTCAGGCTTGTGATGATATTGTATGATGGTTTAGTTGAAGGCCCTTCTAGGGTTTTGGTGAGATGATTCAAAGATTGATGTAAGATGTATGATGGCAATATTTCTATGATACTAATGCTATTGGCTGTTGGTTTGGTTCCCCCTTTCATTCTTTGTTCAACACATAACTCCCTTGGTTTTGGGTATTAATTTTGTTCAGTCCTTAAGACAAGTGATCTTGCATCAAGACAATTTCTAATTTATACTGCTTAAACACAAATTCATTATACTGCTTAAAGCCTACAGAGTGTTTTCCAGCCATAACTTTAAGGGAGAATGATCCAGCAAAAACTCACAGATTCAATGGCTTCAAACTTACCCCAAATCCTCCACCTCCACTAGCGATTCCGCGACCTGTAGCTGCTCTTCTTCTTGCCTGCGCACTCTTGGGAAACTGTTTCTAACCAAACCCGTACCCACACCCAGGAAAATATCGTTGCAGAGGAAAAAGGGGAAAGATAAATATCGTTGTATCATCTCCTCTATGGCCCCTCTCCTCTACTACCCCTCTTCTCTATGACCCCTCTCCTCTGCATAGTCAGGCTTCAACCCCTTGCTCCAACTTCGGGCTTTGAGCGTGCAGGTGATCAACAATTGCAAACTGTGCGAGTGCGGGAGGGAAGGAAGAATGAATTTCACATAGAGGTGGTCCTAAGGCCCAAATAATATTTATTTTGGTGCTACAGAAAATAATATATGGTACAAATTTATATCTATACTAAGTTCTTATAATATTATAATGTTAATGCATTGACATTAATTTGAAAAGACCTTGAGTTAATGTGTACAACACAAAAATCCTTGAGTTAAAAAAAAACCACTTTCATCGTTATATTTCTAAATTAGGACCCCATTCTTCTTCAAATAGAGGATGCTAGATCAATTCATGTTAGTAAACTATTGCAATAAAAGTACTATCTGAGGTGATATATCCTTAGGGATCAATATTACATTGTATTTAAGCTAAGTTATTCTCTCAATCCCAAATTAGTTACTACACATTTAGTATTAGGGTACACATATGACCATAATATGAACCAGATATATGATACTAAGCCCCATATTAGACAAATAAGGTGATAGGGAACATATCGTCATCATCAAAATCATCATCAATCTTGACTTAGTGAACAATGAAGGGAATTTGACACTTTACAAAATGATAAGCAACACTTTCTAAAATTGTATAAATATGCCACCATAAGTATATTGATAAAGGAATTTAGACTAGAGACCTTGTATCAAATGTATTATAACGAGACCATGATAACATATTTAGTGGATATACATGGTATCTTCATGGAAAACACTATTAGTAACATAAAATTGGACAATTGGACTAGTCATAGATTACCATATGACAAGTTGGGCCTATTATTTACAAAGGATTGAAATGAAGCAAATTAAACTTTGCATGACTTGAAGATCCCCATGCTAAAATAAAAAATGATGTAAAAGTCAACATACCAGAATTGCAGTTCATACTAAA
>LPNX011024016.1:29471-43702 GCA_001517045.1 Pseudotsuga menziesii
CCGACACATCGGATATGCGACAGCGCTTTCCATGTTAAATAATTGACCAATTAAGTGTATTTATTTAAATGATTGACCAATTTGAGGCACCGTCACTTAAGCAACGTTTATGAGACTAGCCGTCTCTTAAGCGACGCTTATGATACTATCCGTCGCTTAAGCAACGCTTATGGTCACATTTACAAAAAAAAAACATCCTTGTGATTTTTGGTAAGTTTAAAAAAATAAATCCACGCGTCGTCGGATTTTTTTGTCGGATTTGGGATCGAAATGTAGTAGTGACGCTGCAAGGAAAATCTTGCCATAAGGTGCGTATAATATTATTTTTGAAAGTCTTTGGGAGCCATTCTTTTAGGGTTCATCATGGATCCCCTCTGCTTCCGTTTCTTTTCCAGAATAATTGAGCTCATCTATCCCATAGGTCTGAGGTGAACGGGAAAGATTCTAGCAGATGATTCATGCTCTCCTCTTGGCAAGATCAGAGAACACATCAAGACAGGCCTTGAATTCCCCTCCGACGTAAATTATCCCCCATTAGAATCCTGTGTCTAACCACTAAACAGTAGAAGGTGGATACTTTTAGCCATGGGTTGGTTTGCCATATTTTCCCCTAGATCTCGTCTTCCTTGTCTTGGGTTCTAATTGTGATATTGTAAGCTTCCTCAATGCTAAAATTTCTTTTTTGGGAATAGCCCCATCGGAGGACATCATCCCCTTCTTTAAGCATGATGTAGTGCTCTTGGAGTTCACCCATAAAGGATCTGATATCTACCTCCGAGACATCTTCATCTCCTCTAACTGGGGCCACCCATTAGCTCTGGTCTTCCTGGGCCACCGAATCCCATTATTGATTGACTTTTGTTCTTCCTTCCTCCAGGCCTCTGGCTCTGATGTGCTGCCATCGAGGATCATTCCCTAGTTTAGGAAACTGGTTCCATGAATCATCTCAGAAGTTGGATTAGTTCCTTGCTTTAATCTCCCAGAAGCTATGCTCCTAAATTATTTTTCTCCCTGCCAGTGCTTTTTACAAAATGAGATATCCTTGCGAGGTCGCATTATATCTTATCAACTGGGAATTAGGTCTATCTCTTGCATATTTGATGTGCCAGATTTTCTCCCATGGTTCCTTCGTATATTTAAACCACCGCCACCATATCTTAGCTCCCCGAATTTTACCCATGATTTCAGGGTCATGAAGGCCGAGGCCTCCTCTCTCCTTAGGGCTGCACACCTGTGTTGAAATATTGTAACTTCGAAGAATATTCTATATGTATCTTTTGTGGTCCCCGATGGTCCTACCGAGAGAACCAGTTGTATTATATTTGTACCCCGATGCTTTTAATGGGAAGAACTAATAAGAGTCATGAGGTAGTCCCCTCTAATTGTAAAGGTGGGTCATTAGAACCCCAATGTGGTTGCTTGAGCCTACATGTGTAACTCAAGCCTACATGATTAAATCGATCCTACATGTCGAATGAGTTAATTAAAGTGAACGGATGAATATAAATAGAGGTGTGGTGCTCCTCATTTGGAGCACACACTCTCACTTGTGTAGCGCATTAGTGGAGAAGAGAAGTAGCTAGAGAAGGAGGAGGATCAGGCTTTGATCTCCTTGCTGGTTTTATCTTTTATATTTTTGGGGAATCTATATTGAGGAAGATTTTACTGGGTTTTTCCCTTTATGGTTTTCCCAGGATAAATCTTTGTGTTTCTTTTGTATGGTTGTGCTTGTCTATCTTTCAGTGATCCTGTTTATATGCTTTTGTTATGAAAAATGAAATGAAATACTGATGTATTAGCTAAGCATATGAAAATTTTAACATGGAATCAAAGCCACCCTGAAAATAAGACATTGTGTAGCTATAGAATCTATGGCTTCTTACTTTTTTGTTCTCTCTCCACAATCGATCAGCAAAAGAAGGCTAGGCTGACTCTCCATTGAAGGGTGCATCTTTCTGTCGAAGCGGAATTCAATTCCGAGCATTTTCAATTTTTCGTATGGGAAATTAAGGCTTCTTGCAGAAGAAGAATTTTTGAGTGAGCCCAGCATAGGATTTCTTTCCTCATAAAAATAGAATTTTAGAGACCTAGATCAATATTTTTGGTTGGGTGAAACTACGGGAAAGTCAAACCCTAGTTTGACCCGGAGGTAGAAAAACCCTAAATACTAAAACTGCTAAGTTTTGGTATATTCACTATATCCCAATATTGGTGAAGGTTAAAGAGCTAAAAATTACAAATACTGAATATAAAATCCCGATGAACACTTTATCTACAATTCAGCCTCAGATTCGCCACATTCTAGGAGATATGATCCCTCCAAGTTAGGGTTCTAGCCTCTTCCAGAATTCATCCATAAACAGGACACCTAAGGATAAATTGCTATAGCCTGGGCTACAGAGGTCCAAATGGAATTCCTAAATATGTTCCAGAAATAGAAAGGACTTTGCTTTCTGTGTTCCAAATTTCAGAACCTGAAGATGAACCAGTGACAAGTGGCATGCCGTACAACTTCACTGTTCTGAACAGTCCTGTAACAGGTCACCTTTGGAAAATGATCATAAATCCAAATTGGTGGAACCAACTCTGATGAAACCTCTGGTGTTGGATCTGAGAAATGCGAGGTTACCTCAGTGTGAAATTTCGGACATAGAGGAGCATTAATTTTGGAGATATCACAGAAACAGTAATAGGCATTTTTGCAGTAGAAATTGGAAAACTAGGGCTTCCTGTTCCAGGAGCTTCCCTCCACTGTTTTTAGAAAAGGAGTACATTGGACAACTCCATTTGAAGAGATATATATTTCTATCCAATCAGATCCGAAATATTCCAAGTTTTATAAATTAGGTTTTCTCTGACAAACCCTAGATCAGCCAGCTCCGGAAGCGGGATAGACACCTCAAATTGGTAAGATCTAATATTTTTCTATTTGCATTTGAGGTTCTCATTTCAAAGTGATCTATCACATCAGCTTGATGATAAGCTTGGTGAAGTTGAAAACTTCCAAGCATGAAAGTGTTTGATCTCTCTGAAGAAAATGAATTGGACACCTACATGAGTAGAGAGGTTCCAGTTCTAGAGGGAGATGAGCCTCAAATCCTTACACAAGAAGAACTTGATCAAGGCCAAGAAGATCACTGTTGATTCAATAACAGATCAACTTGTACCACAAGTGTCTTCCCTAAAGACACCGAAGATGTTTGATTTCTTGATCAAGATATTTTATGATAAGAACATAATTCAGAAGATGGATTTGAGAAAACAGTTGAAGAATGTGAAGATCCAGAATGCATAACATCTTGAATTAGTAGAAGAAGCAGCAGAGAATGCAGAAGTGGTGATAGCCACCTTGAATGGCCTCCCATGATCATGGGATTCATTCATGTGAGGAATGTGTGCCAGAAGAAAGTGATTACTCTTAGTTGACTTTGGGAAGAAGAAGAAGCTCGTCTCATAAGAAGAGAAGAATAAATATGGGATCAAATTGAAGATCAAGCTATCACCATTTAAAAGAAGATCCCTCAAGCGACGAGGAATATGAAGAACTCAATTCTTTACGAACCTCTTATCCATCTTATCATTTGGATAAGAAATGATGATAAAGCAGAATGATCAAGATGGAGTCTACCCATGAAACAAATAAAAGATAAGTATTCAATTGTCATTTCATGATATTGTTTTACATTTGATTATATTCAGTTGATGTGTTATGCATGATAGATTGTTTGCATTAATGACTGTATACTACTAATATGCATGTGATGGGTAAGTAGCTCATGGTGCTATACAACTCTCCATTGCTACTTATCAAACCTCTTTGCTGACATATTGGATTAGTCTAGAAAGTTTCTGTGAGATATGGATGAATGTTGTTTTGGCTAAACAGTTGCATGTTGCATAAGAATTTGTCATTATGCATATGATTTATGAAATAGTTATAACCATGCAACTGGTGCATTTGAATTGTAGGAAAGGTCCTGTACAACCTCCTACAAGAAAATAAGGATGAGACTTGTTCCAAAGAACAAGTGATGACAATTCAATAAACATGAATCTGAAGCTCCCAGGGTCAGAGACACCATGACGGAAGAAAGAGCTTAAAAGAGCGGTAGATCCACCTCGAAGGATGAAGACTACCATGGGTATGAGAGATAAATCAAGATGAAGAAAAGAATGCTATGAAAGAAGCTATGATCAAAGAATAACAGTTGATCATGGGGAATAATGTATACGATATGATTTCGAGACATAAAGGAAAGTATGTAGTATCCTCCATATGGATATACAAGAACAAGTGTACAAAGCAAGGTTCATGATTTTCCTCAGAAAGAATAGACTATGACATGACATACTCTATTGACCAGTATATATCAAGCATAGAACCACCTGTACAGAATGAAGAAGGAAGATAATACTCCACTTCAGGGGGAGTGACTACAGAAGATATCTGAGTTCAACACGGTACGACATGATGGACAGCTTCCTGATGGATTGAAACTTTTGGGTTCCAACCTTCAAAGTTGAATGCAGAAGACTAGGATATGTTGATGATCTGACAAGATGAACTCATGGAAGATTTTATGATAAAAGAATACTAGAATGATGTTTGGGATATAGTACTCAAACCAAAAAGAAAGAATGTGGTATCTTACAAATGGATTTGCAAGATAAAATATGTCACTGATAGAAGTAAGGAAAGACTTGTGGCTAGAGGTTTCTATAAGAAAGAGGGAATTAATTCTGAAGAGACACTTACTCCAGGAATCTAGGTAAACTGTTGGGGCGTGCACCTTAATGGTCCCTAATTTTGGTAACTCCGTGGTTTTTGTGGAAGTTGTAAGCAGAGTTACGACTCAAAACAGTCTTAGGGGTGTCGGGGTTGAATAAAAACCTTCTTTTTTGTAATAAACCCATGGTTTAAGTCCGGGGTTTAAGGCTCGGGGTGCCCATGGTTTAAGCCCATGGTTTTGTAATAAGTGCGCTATAAATAAGCACTCTTGTAAAGAAGTCAGTTTAGGCTTTGGATGTAAGATGAATTGATGTGAAGATAAGGCTTGTTTGTAAGAAGGTTAAGTCACAACTGTGTGTGTGGATGACCTCTACAGCTGTGTGCGAAGAGGGTTTTGGATGATTAAGGAAATATGCAGCTGTGTGCGCAAAGGCATGCAGTTGTGTGCGTAGCTTTAAGGACTTGAAGGGATCTGCAGCTGAGTGCGCAGATCAAAACTGTGGTTTTTGTAAAGAGTTGAATAAAACACAGTTCTGTGGACGTTACCCCTAAATTGGGGGTGAACCACGTTATATCATGTGTTGTGGTTTTTGTTGTGTTGTTGCTATGTTATTTTATGCATTGATAAAGATATAACTCATAAGTAAGATCACTACTAAATACTAACTTCGCTGGAATTCCCAGTAAAGGGTTAAGAAAGGCACTGTTTGTTTATCTAACCGTGAAGCTAAATAAGTAACTATTAAAGCTCTGCATTTTATGATTATAATTGTTAGAAGCTAAAGGTACAGTAATATCCCTCTTCTGCTTGCAGAAACCTGATTCTGCAGCACCCCATAGCTGTTTCGGGTGAGACTGGAACCTGTTCACAGGTTTCTTCCGAAAGGGCCAACACTGTGGGTCTTTTGTTGGTGCGAAGTTTATGGTATAACGCCCGGGTCTTCCCTATAGCCCAACAAATTGGTTCCGTTGCCGGTTGAACTCAGTATCTGCTCAAGAGGGGGTTACGTCGTTCCTCGAGGTCTATGTTTTGGAGACCCTCAGTGAAAGAAATCGGTGATTGGATTGAAGAGACTTATCTGAACTTCTCTGTACAAGAGAACAAAGATCCGTGTCGTAGTGCAAACAACTTTTTACAAAGGTATGTTTTTTCTGATGTGTATGAAATTTTCTTTGGTAGTATCCACATAGAGTTGCACGAGTGGTTATCCAGGTTAACAGAGAGAAGGACGAACTTCCAAGAACGCCAGTTTCCTGATTGGACCCCCACAAGAATTAATATACTGAAAAGGGTGAACAACGAGATATCCCGCGCTGTTGATTTTTGGACAACGTGAACCCTTGAAGCATTTGTGACGGAGTTCGCCATTGACACAAGTACGTCCTTCAGTGAAGCCAAGCGGCAGTTCTTCAAAGGACCAAGGGGTAAGTACATGAATTCATTTAGTTTGAGATTTAAAATGTTATTAACTGAAAAAGGTATATTGCTCATTGAATCAGACTGTTAGATTTAGCACTACTAACTTATGTTTGCAAGTGAAAGTACCTTCGACGAGAAAAGTGGTTTGCTACGAAGTGGCAAAAGGTACAAGAGAAATTTTGAGTCCTATACCCTAGGTCAGAATACTGAGTCTAACCCTGTAAGTCCAGCAGTCTCAGAGCCCGAAGAAACCCCTTCTGTTGGAAACCCTCCGGTAACCCCGTAGCGAAGACCTATCATCCCTGAGAACCCATCGCAGTCTGAAAATAACCCTATCCCGAGTATTCCTGTCGCAGGTCAGTCTACCCTAGTAAGTTCCCCCCGCCTACTACCAGTCCCCCTCCCTCCCCCCTAGACCCGCGATGGTCCATATGAATGATGACATTAAGCTCCATGTTTTCAAAGGAATTGGATCAGAGGATTCAGAGCAGTTCTGGTTTTTATGGGAAGCAGTGTGGACTACTAAGACCATTATGGATAAGGATACAAAAAGAGTGCAGCTGGTTACTTCTTTTAGAGACCGCGCTCTGACTTGGTTCATGAAATTTTCCAGCACTCAGAACCATGTCTTGGCTGATATAAAAGCAGTAATGATAAAGGAATTTAAGAAGCTGAATCCAGAGTCGCAGTGTATCACTGAATTGAAAGAGATTCAGCAGAAGCGTGGCGAATCAGTGTGGGACTTTGATCAAAGGTTCAAAGTTCTGCTAAACCAAGTCAGTTTCACCATTGGACCTGCGCAGCACAAGGAATGGCTCATTGCAGCGTTGCTACCGCATATCAGAACTCCACTCATGCAACAGAAGGTTGCTGACCATCAAGAGGCTATGTAAATCGCGATGAAGCTTGAAACCGCTCCTGTCGAAGCTAATTCTGGTATTGCTCAAATCCAAGCGTAGTTGGTAGCGATGGCTCTGGAGCTTCACGATATGAAGAAAGAAAAAACCGGTCGCGAAGAGGTTTGGTGTACACAATGTTGGACAGAAGGTCATGCCAAGGAACAGTGTCCTGTGGTAAGAAATTACCTGAATACTGGTGCGCCAAACCCATTTAACCCGTAATTCCTATATTGTGAGCTCTGCAGAACAACAGGTCAGCATCGACCTGAACACTGCTATATGCTACAGAGGTATGGGCACATACCTAAGAACCCCTATGGTAAATTCTGTAAGTCCATAGGACATAATGAATATGAGTGTCGCAGTTATGAACTCATGAGAGAACGCACCTATGACACCTATCGAGTACAAAATGAGGGACAGAGCAATGATGGCTATGGTTACCGCGGTGGTGCATCAAGTAGAGGTTCTTTTGGAGGTCGTGGTCGATGTGGTATGGCTGGAAGAGGAAGAGGCTAGGTTGTGTGTTACAACTGTAACCAGGCCGGGCATCTAGCGAGAGACTGTCGAAACCCAACTACGACATGTCAGTATTGCCGAGTAGTAGATCATGTGATCGAGCAGTGCCTGCAGTTGATAGCGAAGATTCAGGAAAGAAACAGTGCCCCTACTCAAAATATTCAGATGATTTCTGTCTAGCAAAGACCTGCCCCAGCCATTAATGTTGTTACCAAGAGTGGAGCTACGACGGAAGTGCTGAACAAGGAGAAACACCCTGCCGAGGCTTGGGTTTGGAAGGCCCCAAAAAAAATCCTTGCATTTGATGTCGAAAGAGAAAAAGAGACGTTTATGGAAGCCAAGAGAGACTTTGCTGACCCCAACACATCAGTAGTACCTACGCAACAACATCAGAAGCAGTTGCAGCCGTAAGAAGCTTCGACAGATAAAGTAAGTACACTGTCATCCTTTTTACAAAGTTGTCTGAAGCTCTTAAGAAATCAGAATGCTTTAAGTGAGTTGTAGAAAGTTATTGCTTCCTGCGAACCTCAGCAAAGTTCTGGTCAGGCACAAGATGTTAATAGAGTCAGGAGAACTGGCAGGGAAATGAGATTGAATGCTCAGATAGGAGAGTATGATATGACTGATGTTATCTTGGACCTAGGATCAAAGTTAAATGTCTTAACTAAGAAAACCTGGGAACAAATGGGAAAACCTACTCTGGAATGGTCCCCTATACAATTGAAATTAGCCAATCAGCAGAAGATTGTGCCCCTAGGAAGACTCCCTAGTGTATCAGTAGATATTGATGGAATCAGCACCTTAGAAGACTTTGAGGTAATTGAAATAATTGATGACAACAACCCCTATCCAACACTACTAGGAATTGAATGGGCAATAGATAACGATGCAGTAATCAACCTGAAGAAGAGACAGATGACTTTCGAAGGGAAAGGACTGAGAGTCATAGTCCCATTGGATCCTTCTCAAGGAGAGAGATACACAGAGCCAGTAAGAGATGAAGACCAGGATGTTTTGGACCACATCTACAATATCACAGCGAAGGAAGAAGATTATGTTGATCCTACTGCCAAAGGTATCATGGATTGGCAGTGTGACAACTCCTGAATGACAAATTTAGATGATGGCCTAGAGAATTGGAAGAATAGACTGTATGAGCTACATGGCCATCGATGTGCTAGAATTACCAAGTCTCTCAGATGGCTTGGCTCACAGACAAGAACCTTACCTGTTTTTTATGGTTCGACAGACCCAGAAGAGTTTATTGTGCAATTCTCAGAGCAGGTACCAGACTCACAGAAAATGGAGACTCTGGATTCAGAATTCAGAGCCACAGCAGCCAGATGGTGGAATGGTCACAAAAAGTACATTCATAGTTGGGAAGCGTGCCAGAAGTCCCTTTACCTAAGATTTAGGGACCAACCTCACGAGGTGCGAAGTAGGTTTAATGGTAAGACTAGTCCTCAGGGACATTTGGAGCAATGCTACGAGGCATGGAAGCATGTACCTCATTAAGAATGGGTACATAGGTTTGTGCACACCCTGGAACCTATAGCAAAGAACTGGTATGCGGAGGTCGAGCTTCGCCACGGTAGTGTAAGTTGGGATTGTCTTGTTGATAGTTTTGTGCTGACATTTTCTATTAATGAGGTTTCTCCTGCTTTGGACGCAGCTGTTAGGTTGATCCATACTAAAGTATTTGATGATCAAGAAATAATAGAATACCAACCTGATTGGAAGGCACAGGAAGCCAATGCAGTAGAATGTTATAACCTCGCAATTGACGAGGATGACGATCCATGCAACATTAACATTCCTGAGTCAAAAGGACACCACGAAGTACATGGACCAGCAGTTGAAGCACCTGAAGTGACTCAGCCCCCGAAGACGTGGACCGTAAACATTGGGTCAGAAGAAAACCCTAAGTATGCTACCATTGGAGATTATTGGGATGACGAAATGGTGAGCAAAGTGACCCAACGTCTCCTATCTCTGACAAGGTTCTCAACAATGAAAAGAATTATTGAGGTGGTGGAAGACATTCTATCGTGGGTTGAAGTTCAAAGCCAGGTGGAAGCTGGTATCAGTAAATGTCGAATGTCCTTATTTTGGCACAGCCAGAGTCACTGCTTGTGCCGAAGAAGGAAATATGTGTTGAAGATTAAAATACGACCATTGGAAGAAATCAAAATTTGTGGCGCCGGTACACTACCTGTAGTTACTGCCTGTATTAATGAGATCTTGGAAAATCTACCGCTGTTTGGACAAGATCTCTGTCAGATTTGGTGCCATCAATGCACAGTTATGACAGATTTCGCGGATAGATTCTATAAGAAGACGCCCACACCCACGGTTTTTGCATTCTACAATTTCTTGAGTTTTACAATTGCATCCATGTCAGCTGATAGTGAGCTTCAGAAGTTAGTGAGAGAATTTGAATAGGAGGGTCTGTCGCACCTTTTTAGCCACCCACCTACATTTGCAACCCGCGAAGAGACTCCCTTAGCACCGACCTAGCTAATGCAGACACGTTCTACCAAAAAAAAATTTAAACCTGAAGTTCGTTCGAAGTGGAACGAAGATAGACATCAGCAATCAGGGAAAACATCGAAGGATCCCGAGATGAATCCGTCCGGCTCAGCAGAGGTTCCATTTGAAGAAGATGAGAACATTGTACCGCAGTGTCCACCCTATCTTCCGCCAGTTCAACCAGGAGTTCAGCTCCCTCGGCGGATGAAGAAGTTCACATTATGCACCCCTTCACTGCCACCAGGTGTGCAGCTAGTCGGGACAATGACAGGAAAAATAGACCGGCTCAAGTACGCCGACCAAAATACCAACGATCATGGGAAATTTCCACAGTTCACACCTGGGACATACTTACACTCTGTCTGCTATCAGGAGACTGACTCGACATTATTAGAAGTAAAACAGTGGGCTGCTGGCTTGGACAAAGCCGAGTTGTTGAATATGCTCGATGTGCCCCACTTCAGACGTAGCACACAGGTAACCGTGGTGGTCAAAAAATTATTGGCATTGGTACACGATGGCTACCTATGGATCAAAAACCAGAAAATAGCTATCAATAAAGAACTCATTCACCAGATTACAGGCCTGCCGAAGGAAGGACCTGACCCTAGCATTGAGTTTTTGGGAAAGAATGAAGATGTGAAGCTAGCACATAGCATGAAGGAACGCTTCAGGCTAACGAAAGGGAAGCGAGGGTATCAAACCTCGGTCATTCAGCATCACAACATTCGCTTTGCAGCTGAACTCTTAGCCTGCAAATTGATGAGAAAGTGCAGACCATATGAAGTACCTACCCCGATTGTAAGTATTGCTACAAACTGTGCGAAAGGCTACATTTACAACTGGGCAGCATACATCGCTAAGGAATTTCTTGAATATGCCCGCGACGTGTAGGAAAAAGGTAGACCCTTTCACTATTCATGGCTGATCGTACTTATTGCCCTGATCAGGTGGAAAGAGCCCACTGAGGCACAGTTTATGGATGTACCTCCAAGCATGTATGGTGCAGCAAGGTACGCATCACTCTGGTGTCGCAGGACAAAGCATCCCAGTAGATGACGAACACTGTGTTTGCCTTTTACGCCATGAGTATCTCATATGATATTGTCAATACCCCGCGGCTCAGTGATGAGCTATTCTCTCAATATGATGGAGTGGCCAACTTCAGGGCCGACATGCACAATGTCTTTATCTAGGCCCGCGGAGATCAGAAGAAGGAATGCTGGAATTTGCCATATGTGGTGACCAAAGACGACATCCTCACGGAAATTCAGCAGTGGCCAGCTGAATGGCTGAAGGACGAAGGAACAAAGCCCAGCATCCCAATCCCTCCGGTCACCAATGTGGGCGCTGGCCCTAGTCAGACGCAGCAGCAAGATCCCCCGGAGGACAGTGAAGAGCAAACTGAGTCACAGCAGAGTGAAACCAACCAGGGTGGAGATGGTGGAGACGAAGGAGAAGAAGAGGAGTCAGTCAAAACTATCTCAGACCCTAATTGGCCAGATAAGCGCAAGTCACCAGAGGCCGAAGAAGTGACCAAAATTCAGTCTTGTAAGAAAAAAAAAGCATCAAAAGACAAGAATATCAACAAAGAGCCTACCCTGACCAGTGAAGAGCTTAATCAGGCTCTGTTGAAATCTACAGAAGTTCTCACCAAGAAATGGCTAGAGTTTGAAGACACGCATCTTGATGCCATCACCAGTGTAACAAAGCAAATCTCAGAGCTGAAGTAGTTAGCAGAAAAATCAATGAAAGGTGCTGCAGCAAGTAGTTCCTTAGTACCTGCATAGCCAGACACAAGACAATGGCCAGTTAGAGAACACCGGGGACAAGTCTCAAGCGCCGCACTCATCATAACCGACGCAGCATCTCGCACGGAGATGAGCATGATAGTTGTAATAGATTACATTAAGATGTCCATGATAGAATTACATCTCTGTCAGTCAGCCATCTCGAAGGAAATCCAAGCCCGAGACCACCACTCACAAATACTGTTGGAAAATACCATGAAGTAGAATGATAGCCTCGCAGCACAGTTGGAGGAAGCGGAGCAGAGAAAGAGTGACGTAGAATGTAAGCAGGTCACATTGGCACGAGTATTGGAGGAGGCGTGTCGAAGTCTTCCTGACTTCGAAATCCAGAACGAGGAAGAACCGGAGCAAAGAATCACCAAACTAAAAGACTACGCACAGTAATATCGCAGTGAAATAGAGAAGCTCAAACTAGAACATGAGGCTCAGATTTCGGAGCTTCAACTCTGCATCACCCCAGAGAGCCCACCAGAGGTCAGGGAGCAACGCCGAGCAGACATTCAGGCTTCCACAGCAAAAATCTCAGATATTGTGAGCAGCGCAGCAAAGATGCTAGAAGACAGTGTTGAGGCCTAGACCACCCTGCAGGAACATCCAGAAGTCGGACAACTGCAAGAAACCATCAGGCAGCGACAGACAGAGTTGGATACAGTAAAAGCGGAAATTAAGACTCTGCCACCTATGGAGAAAATGCTCAAGGTAAAGCGAAGCAATGAACTCTAGCAGGAAATTGAGTCGTGTAGAGCAAAAGAAACAGAAGTGGAAAATTCTATGCAGCCACTTATCAGTGAAGCTTTCGAGTTGAGTACTGCTGTGGACACCCAACTCAAAGTTCTGAATAAATATGATGCATTTGCGCAGAAAAAGGTCAGCGAAGCATCAACCGTAGTATTGCAGGAGTTGGTCGAAAAGGAGCAAGCAGCAGACAATATCATGCGTGGTCTCAACAAGTAGTTCACTATCTTTGCTGACAAAGTTCATCTACCAGAAGAGCAGCAGAGTGTCCCGGGACGGGCCACTGGTGAGTCTTAGGGGCCTGTTGGGGAGCGCACCTTAACGGTCCCTAATTTTGGTAACTCCATGGTTTTTGTGGAAGTTGTAAGTGGAGTTACGACTCAAAACAGTCTTAGGGGTGTCGGGGTTGAGTAAAAACCTTCTTTTTTGTAATAAACCCATGGTTTAAGTCCAGGGTTTAGGGTTCGGGGTGCCCATGGTTTAATCCCATGGTTTTGTAATAAGTGCGCTATAAATATGCACTCTTGTAAAGAAGTCAATTTAGGCTTTGGATGTAAGATAAATTGATGCGAAAATAAGGCTTGTTTGTAAGAAGGTTAAGTCCCAGCTGTGTGCGTGGACGACCTCTGCAGCTGTGTGCACAGAGGGTTTTGGGTGATTAAGGAAATCTGCAGTTGTGTGCGGAGAGGCCTGCAGCTATGTGTGCGGCTTTAAGGACTTGAAAAGATCTGCAGCTGAGTGTGCAGATCAGAACTGTGGTTTTTGTAAAGAGTTGAATAAAACACAGTTCTATGGACGTAACCCCTAAACTGGGGGTGAACCACGTTATATCGTGTGTTGTGGTTTTTTTGTGTTGTTGTTATGTTATTTTATGCATTGATAAAGATATAACTCATAAGTAAGATTGCTGCTAAATACTAACTTCGCTGGAATTCCCAGTAAAGGGTTAAGCAAGGGACTGTTTGTTTATCTAACCGCGAAGCTAAATAATTAACTATTAAAGCTCTACATTTTATGATTATAATTGTTAGAAGCTAAAGGTACAGTAATATCCCTCTTCTGCTTGCAGAAACTTGATTTTGCGGCACCCCATAGCTATTTCGGGTGAGACTGCAACCTATTCGCAGGTTGTTGCCGAAAGGGCCAACATTGTGGGTCTTTTGTTGGTGCAAAGCTTATGGTATAAAGCATGGGTCTGCCCTATAGCCCAACATACACTTCCTTCAAAACTATGATGGTAGTTGCTTCCATGATGAAGTAAAGACAATCCTTCCTTAATGGTATGATTGGGGAAGAGTTTTACATCGAAAGGATTTGAAGTTGAAGATAGATGGACTCATATATGTAAGTTGAAGAAGGCCCTCTATGGCATGAAGCAAGCTCCCAGAGCTTGGTATGGAAGGATAGACAGTTTCCTGTCAATTATGGGCTTTACTAAGAGTAAAGTTGATCCTAACCTTTATCTCAAGGTTGTAGAAGATGAACCTATCATCTTGTTATTATATGTGGATGACTTATTCTTGACAGGGAAGGAGAAACAGATCATGGAAAGAAAGAAGAAACTAGCAGAAGAATTTGAGATGAAAGAC
>LPNX011024016.1:46969-61625 GCA_001517045.1 Pseudotsuga menziesii
TGTACCTCGATGCTTCTAATCAGAATAACTAATAAGAGTCATGAGGTAGTCCCCTCTAATTGTAAAGGTGGGTCATTAGCACCCTAGTTTGGTTACTTGAGCCTACATGTGTAACTTGAGCCTACATGTCGGATGAGTTAATTAAAGTGAATAGATGAATATAAATAGAGGTGTGGTGCTCCTCATTTGGAACACACACTCTCACTTGTGTAGCGCATTAGTGGAGAAGAGAAGTAGCTGGAGAAGGAGGAGGATCAGGCTTTGATATCCTTGCTGGTTTTATCTTTTATCTTTTTGGGGCACATATATTGAGGAAGCTTTTGTTGGGTTTTTCCCTTTAGGGTTTTCCCAGGATAAATCTTTGTGTTCCTTTTGTATGGTTGTGCTTGTCTATCTTTCAGTGATCCTATTTATATGCCTTTGTTATGAAAAATGAAATGAAATACTGATGTCTTAGCTAAGCATATGAAAATTTTAACAACCTACTCCCAGCTGACTATCGAGAATTTGTCCTTGGATTCCCTTCCTGTCCACAAGAAATTCCTCTGAATTCTTCGAATCTCTTGAAGGGAAGACTTAGGAGCCGAAAGAATTGAAAAAAGATACACATGCATGGCCTTGAGGATCGACTTAACCAGGACTAATCTACTTGGAAAATTCAAGGGTTTAAGAGTCCAATTTTCTAATCTAGCTTTAATCATGTCTAGAATATCTTGCCAAGACACCTTTCAAATAGTTCCCTGCCCTAAGGGAACCCCCAGGTATTTGGAGGGCATGGTCCCCTTGCGGAAACCTAGAATCCTACCAATGTTTCTCTTAATGACGGCGGGAGTGTTAAAGAAAAATACCTGAGACTTTTCTGCATTGATAGCCAATCCTGACACCTTAGCAAAGAGCGACAGACTCAATTTGAAAGCGCAGGCCTCTTGGAATGAAGGGTGCCCCATTAGCATCATATCATCCATGAACTGCTAATGACTCTTTTTTTCCATATATTCATGAAGCACCAGACACCTGATCCTGCTAGCTTCTGCTTGTGCTTGGATAAGCTTGCTTAACCCTTCAAATGCCAGAACAAAGAGGAAAGGGGAGAGTGGATCCCCTTGTCTAATTCCCCTTGTGGGGGAAAATAGCCTAGACGGGATCCATTCAAAAGGATGGAATAGAAAGGAGAGAAGACCAAGGCCATCACCCATTCTACCCATTCTCGACTAAAGCCATGAGCCTTTAAAATTTCCTTCGCATGCTGCCAGCTGAGCTTGTCGTAGGCCTTGGCGATGTCCAATTTGATGAGAATTCCAGGGAGATTAATGCATTTCAGAGAGTGGGTGACCTCGTGGATTTCTATGATGTCGTCCAAGATTTGTCTACCTTCTACAAAACCTAACTGCTTTGGACTAATCAACCCTGGGAAGAGAGGTTTCAGGTGATTTGCGATCACTTTTGTTATTATATTGTAGATCAAATTGCAAAGAGCCATCGGCCTGAATTTATCTGGTGAATCTGCCCCTTCTCCCTTGGGGATTAACCAAGGAAGGTCGCATTAAAATCCTTGAGCATCCCTCACTTGCTCCTAGATTCCTCCACAATGGCCTAGACTTCCTCTTTAATCATTTCCCAAAAGAAGTGAAAGAAGTTAGTGGTGAATCCATCCGGGCCCAGGCCCTTCCCCTGGGCCATCTGGCTCAAGGTTTCCTCAACCTCCTACATGGAAATGGGTTTGTTTGGATTCTCATTATCCTCCCTAGAAACAAACATGGGGATTCGATCAGTGATTTGAGTTATTTCCTGCTCCCTTGAGTTATTATCCTCGATCATTATTCCCTTGAAGTAGCTCAATTGTTCCTCCTCAACATCTTCCCTAGTTTCCACCCGAGTCCTATCATCCCTCTTGATTCTATGGATCTTCGTGCCCAATATGTTATGAACCACCGAATTGTGGAAGTATTTGGTATTCTTCTCCCCCTCCTGCAGCCATTTGATCCGAGATTTCTGCTTCCAGAAAATCTCCTCCTGTCTCTCCCTGGCTTCTAGTTGGGTGAGGAGTTCCTTTTCTTTTTCTTTCATCCCCACATCCCATCCCAGGTCCATTCCTTTTTTCTGGAGAATTTCAATGTCCTAGATGATCCTTTTCTTGTCAGAAAAAATATTACCAAAGTCCTCCTTGTTCCACATGCGGATCTTATCTTTGAGAGCCTTAAGCTTCTACTGAAAATTGTACATTCTAGTACCTACTGTGATATCCATCTCTTGCCACCATTGGTGAACCAGTCATTTAAATTCCTTGTGCTCCAACCAAAATTGCTCAATAGGAAAGGCTTAGGCAAGAAGGCATTCATAAAATCCCAGTTGAGGCAAATTGGCCAGTGATCTGAATCGACAGCTAGGAGAACATTTGTCCAGATCTCTCTTGAACCCATCGTGATATTTTTTGACACTAGGAATCTGTCCAGCCTAGAGGTGACAAGGTGGTCCCCTCCCCTCCTATTGCTCCATGTGAACCACCCATCTCCGGTCTCTAGATCTACTAGGGAGTTTTGGGCTACAATCTCCCTGAATTCCTCCTAGTATTTGTCCAATACTCTTGTCCCACCTTTCTTTTCCCTTAGGGCAGTGATTAAGTTAAAATCTCATCCTACTATCCATCTCCCTTCCTTCACCAGGGAATCCAACCACCTTAGGTAATGGATAAAATCTTGTTTCTCAGGGAAGGCACTGGGACCATATATATTGGCAATCGTCCTAGTTATACCAGGTCCTAAGATCTTGAAATCTGCCATCAGGGAGAAGTGACTACCTCTCCAGTCTGATAGGAAAACCTTAGGCTACCATAGGATGGCCATCCCTCCCCCCCCTAATTCCTTCGGCGTCCGTTTCCATCACACTGCTACCCTTCCATATTCTTTGGCTAATCCGTATTAAGGATTCAAAGCTACACTTGGTTTCTTACAGAAAAAGTAGATCTGGTTTTTCCTGTCATTTTCTTATCTAGGGTCTTGATCTTCCTTGGGTGATTACACCCCCTAATATTCCATGATATTATCTTCATTGGGTAACTTTACTTACTTCAATGAAGGCCTCTCGGATCGTCAGGTACTAACCTGATTCGATCAACCTCACTTCTATTTTTGCAATTTTCTGCTTGTTCGACTTCCTTCCCCTTTTCTGTTCTTCCTCCGCGGATTTCCTCTTACTTCCTTTCTGGGGTTCCATGCTTATCCCCAGCTCCCGTCGCGCTTTGGAATTGATGATAGCCTTCTGAAGAAGTTTGATATGTTCCCGGGGGACATAACCCTTTCCTTCCTTCTCGCATTCTTTCTCTATCGTGTCTAGATATAGATCTCCCAGCTCCATTTCTTTCACCTTGTCTTCCTCCATAATATCCTACATATTTCTATCTTTGGTTTCCACCCTAGCTTCCTCTGTCTGGATTTCCTGAGTGTTACTCCATCCCTCTTTTTCTCCCATACCCTCACCCTCTTTCTCCAAGATTTGGAAGGGGTTATTGCTCTCCAAAGATTTTTTCGATGATTCCTTCTGATTCTGTTGTCCCCCACTATTTCTACCTCTTCTACAACTCTTTACCTAGGTAAAACCCTCATTGGCTTGTTTCTCTCCCTCGCATTCTAGAGCTGCCACTTCTTGAGACCCTTTTGGGAAGTTCCTCCCAAAATGACCATACTCATGGCAGATCCAGCAGCGAAAAGGCAATTTCTCATAGTCTATCTGTTGAATCCACTCCTCATCTTCCCAGTTCAAGCTAATAGCCTCCAAGATATCGTTCGATAGATCCATGTAAACACATATGCATGCAAATGCTGTGTACCTCTGGATCCGTGTTTGCTCGACCACCTTCATGAATTCACCTATTGAGTTGCCAATGTCTTGTAGGATTTCCATGTCCCAGTACTCTCCTGGAAGCCCTACCAATCTAATCCAAACTGAGGCAACCGTTAGATCCTCCAAATCCGAGTTAAAACGCTCCCGCCAGGGGCGGAGGTAAAGATCGGCTGAAAAGAAGAAATAATCCCCCCCCTCCAGGACTCTTACTCGATCCTCCTGATTAAAGAAGATTACGGTGAAGAAACATTTTGCTCCTAGCTGAAGATCATGGTGGCCTTTCGGCTTCCACGTGCTCTAGATCCATCGCACCAAGTCTTTCTCCTTTGGCCACACACCCACAAATTTTCCAATTAGGGCTCTTTCTTTCCATTTCTTAATCTTTCCTCGGATCGACTCTGATTGGATTTGGATTGTCGGGATCGTTTGAGCCCTTGGAAGGCAGCCCCCCTGACCCAACTTCCTCCCCTTGCCATGCCCATCCTTCTCTTCATCCAGATTGTTATTGCCTCTGATGGGCCCTTCAGAGGCATGTCCTCAAGCTGACACAACCGCCATGGAACTCGGGAGGTTTGTAGCCCCCGTTCTCCGCCAAAACCCGCTCAGAACGTCTCCCTAGATCTAAGTCACGGCTCTAAACAAAACCAGCCACAACATCATTGGTGAGGTTTTGTTTACAACATTTATAACCAAAAAAGAGGAATTTTGTATTACTACATGGATATTATGTATGATACTACAAAGAGAACCCATGGTATCTAAATGAAATATGAGTTAGCAAAAGTATAAACATAAAACCAAAAAGTGTGAGTATTTTATAATTCAAATATTTATAAAATAAAGCAGCATGTGCTACCAATTGATGTGCATAAAACCAAAAAGTAAGGGAAGATTTGACAATTCAAATAAAATAATTATCGTAAAAATATATTTACTTGGATAAATACAACAATTAAAAATAATATCTACCGACATTGGACCGTGACGCTATGCATTATATTGATCTGTACAAGATTTTCTAATGATACCAAGAAGAAAGTTAAGTGCACAGTTTCAAATATTTGATGGTTTAATAAGAAACGTTCTATTTTTATATGTAAAGATGGTTGAATTTAAATTTGATCACATTTATTTATTATATTATATCATTATGTTGTAAGTGTTTAGTAGTTATTTCATATTTAGATTTGTTTTATTGAATTAACAAAAGTAATCTAAGTGTAATAAGTATATAGTAAGGATTTTGTTTATGGTTACAGTATCTTGTTATGCTTAAATTCATTTTGATTAAGATTTAAATAGATTTCAGGTGTTAAAAAAATATGTAACAATTTGTTTTTATTTTTTTAATTAAATAGTATATGTTTTGTGCTAATATAAACTTTAACAATTTAGTATAAATAATAAATATAAAATTATATATTTTAACTAAATTATTTTTATAAAACTAAGTAATTGATTTAAATATAACTACATATGCTAATATATTTATAATTTTTATATTATATTATATTATGATTTTCAGGTCAGATGTATAGAGATCGTCATCCACGCAAACAGCTTTTCGTCTTTTAGTGCTTATAAAACTTGTATATCATTTAGATTTTCGTCTTTTAGTGCTTATAAAACTTGTATATCATTTAGATTTTCTTAAATCCATCTTCATTTCGGTGGAATCGTTGGATGTTAGGTAAAGTTTAGAAAAATTGACCGAATAAACGGAATCTTTACACTCACGCGTAGAGTAGATAACCAATTTCAACGTGTTTGTATGTCAACCTGTAGGCGTCACTCAGAGAGTTATACATATTATATGCAGTGGCTGTAATGCATGACTGTATATACACCCTCGTAAAACAAAATCACGGCGGCGATTGACTCACTAAAATCCGGTTTTTGAGTTTGTCATTTTATGATCATGAATCCGGATCTTTGGGGTCTTAACGCGTTCACAACAAGTAGCTTTCTAAACGTGTACAATTACAAGTCAAGTCAACGAATCTGATTATCTAGAAAGCTGGGATTAAGTCATTTTCTTCCAATCAAAATAATATAAATATCATGTCAAGTTTCAATGACCCATTTCTATGGCTATGTAAGCAAACACCTGTGTCACACTTTCCTCATTGCAGAGCAGTGAATTATTTCTGTGTGATAGCATCAGTCTTGATTGACAAAACCAGCCAAAATGGTAATTCATCTCCGTGTTATGACAGCTAGCGTTTTTGTTCTATGGCTTTGTCTTGCCCTTTCCAACTGCAGTGGAGATGTGGGGTATATTACTACCGAAGATTTCTTCAATGGAATTTTATCAGGGGCTGCTGATACTTGCGAAGCAAAGAATTTCTATACATATAGTGACTTCATTACCGCAGCCAATGCATTCTCTGGCTTTGGAACAACCGGGAACTTTGATGATAAGAAGAGAGAAATTGCTGCTTTCTTTGCCAACGTTGCTCACGAAACTATTGGTATATTTCAAGTATCTTCTGTTTCTCTATAGTGATACAAATAATTTTTTCTATCAAAGTTTTGATAATTCTTTATACTTGTAGATCTGGGTCGATAATTTTGATAATTCTTTATACTTATGGATCTGGGGCTATAATTGCTTACACTTATAGATCTGGGTCTAAGATCCTTTATATTTGTAGATTAGAAATCCGAATCTAAGATCTGATGATACGATGAAGCTATTTCAATTATCACGTACTTAAAAACATCTCTCCATACTATAAAACCTGTTTTATAAGTACACTTATCTGGGCAATATTTTTTATTAACGATATCTAAATCTATAGAATTGATGATTTCGCTTCAGAAGTTTTAAATATTCGGGATGTGCTGTTATCTATATTGACAAATATAGTTATACTCAATGACAGGTTTTTGTTACATCGAGGAAATAGTGAAGGGCGTCTACTGTGATTCCAATAATACCCAATATCCCTGCGCAGCCGGGAAGGAGTACTATGGGCGCGGCCCCATACAACTCTCATGGTATGTATCTTTCTGTATGTGTCTCTCTGTATATATTGTATTACAATCTTTTCTCATGGTATCAATGGAAATTGAATTGAATATTTGGTGAGCGACCATTTTCTTGCTGTGTGTTTGCTCTCACTTTTTGCAGGAATTTTAATTATGGTGGAGCTGGAAATTACCTGGGATGTGATCTGCTGAATAAGCCTGAAATTGTTGCTCAGAATGACTTAATCGCGTGGATGACTGCTCTCTGGTATTGGAATGTGGCCAGCGACTGCCACTCTGCTATTACATCCGGCAAAGGGTTCGGGGCAACCATTCAAGCAATCAACGGCGCTATAGAATGCAACGGTGGAAACACGGATGAAGTTAATGACCGGATCAGTTATTACAAAAAATACTGCATTCAATTCGGTGTAGATCCAGGAAGCAATCTTAGCTGTTGAGAATAATTGGGTGCTCTACCCTTTTGATCCCACTCAATAAATTGGTAGCGGCTAATCACAGACAAAATTCTGCTACTCAATTAATGACAGAACAATTTTGTGAAGGTGTACTATTCACAAACGCTCACCAAATCCAACAAACATAAAAGGTTGAAGATGCCAATCTTTTTACTGCAATTGAATTGGTGAAACCAATTAAGACTTACTTTGTACTATTGGAGATCAATAAACTCCTAGAAATTAAAGCGCACGTCTGTTTATTGTGTGTATATTGTATATTAATGCTTCCTCAAGACGTTTAAATTAGATGCTTAAGATATTAAATCGAGCATACATTAAGATATTAAATCGAGCATACATTCTACATTCTAGAATTTTGTTAGTATTTTCTAGAATCGTTGTTGATTTTTGTTCACTTTATAGATCACTTCTGATTTCATGAGTTAATATAACTCGAATCAAATATTTTGAGGTACACACTTTTTTATAATGCAAAATTTTACAGTTTAAGAAATTTAATTGTTTGAAGTGTAAACTTTTTTATAATACAAAATTATAAACTATAGTTTAAGAAATTAATTTTTTTAAAGTCATTTTGTTTTTATTTATTAATGGTATATGTCTAGCTAATGTGTAGAAAGTTTAGTCAAACTACAATTTACAAGTGAGAGCTGAAATAATATGTAGTTTATGTGATAACTACACATAGTGGCATGATAATGTGTAGCTTATATGAGAGTAGAACTTCATATAGAAATTAAGAGTCAAGTTAATGTATATAAAGCTTAGTCAAACTCCATTTAGAAGCTAGGAGTTGAGATAACTCAAAGGTGTTATATTAACTCCAATAGTTTTATATTAACATTTAAATTAAATTAAGAAAATTAAGTGGTTGTTATATTAGATTAACTATTAGATACAAGTAATTGACACATTCTTTAAAGAAAATAATGTTCAATATATCAAATATATGTGTGTTCAATATATCAAATATATATCAAATAATCGTTGTTGATTTTTGTTCACTTTATAGATCACTTCTGATTTCATGAGCTAATATAACTCGAATCAAATATTTTGAGGTACACACTTTTTTATATGCAAAATTTTACAGTTTAAGAAATTTAATTTTTGTTTGCAGTGTAAACTTTTTTATAATACAAAACTTTATAGTTTAAGGAATTAATTTTTTTTAAGTCATTTTGTTTTTATTTATTAATGTTATATGTCTAGCTAATGTGTAGAAAGTTTAGTCAAACTACAATTTACAAGTGAGAGTTGAAATAATATGTAGTTCATGTGATAACCACACATAGTGGCATGATAATGTGTAGCTTATATGAGAGTAGAACTTCATATAGAAATGAAGTTAAGAGTCAAGTTAATGTATATAAGGCTTAGTCAAATTCCATTTAGAAGCTAGGAGTTGAGATAACTCAAAGGTATTATATTAACTCCAATAGCTTTATATTAACATTTAAATTAAATTAAGTAAATTAAGTAGTTGTTATATTATATTAACTATTAGATACAAGTAATTGACACATTCTTTAAAGAAAAAAATGTTCAATATATCAAATATATGTGTATTATTTAGAACATATTATTCTTATTAATATGGTTATTCATAATATTAATATTATTAAAATGTATTCAAGCCAAATCAAACCCATGTATAATAACACACGAAAATTTTAGTAAAAAAAACAATTTAAAATATTTTATAATATCATTTTTTAATTATTAATTTAACTAATAATTCTAAAAATTTAAATCTTCTCATAATTTTTTTAAAATTTAATGTCCAATTAAATTTAAAGAATTAAGTTATTCACTCCATTTTTATATATTAACTCATTATATGATGTGTAAGAATTGAACTTGGCTAAAAAAAAGTAACAATTATTTTTTATTTTTTTAGTCTTTCCATTCATTAAAACTATATTTAACAAAAGAACTTTAAAAAAAATATTTTTTTTTCAAATATATTTTTAATTTTTAATTTTCTTTTTATCTTTCCAATCATTAAAACTGAAAAAACTTTTAAAAAATAGAATTTTTTTTAAATATGATTTTAATTTTTTTATTTGTAAATTTAAAAAAAAAACTTTAAAAAATAGAATTTTTTAAAAATATATTTTTATTTTTTTATTTGTAAATTTCAAATTCATTTTAAAGATTATATATATATGTAATATAAACTCAACCACTATGACTCATAAAACTAAATTTTCAGGTGAAAACTTCCTTATTCTTAATTTTGTTTGGAATATATTAAACTAAAATTTCACCATGTAATTGTAATGTAAGAATGAGAATAAAATTTCATTCTCAATTGCCTTTTTAATGAATGAATTCCTTTTTAAAGAATGAATCCATGGAATGTATTAACTTTTCATTGGATAATGCCATCTAGCCACTTAAAATATTAGGTTTTTTTTATTTTTACTTTATATAATACGGAAGCAAAATCATTTTATTTTATTTAACAAGTAGGAAGCAAAGTGAAGTTGAGGGTTGTTGCACAAGCTTTATATAAGAAAAATAGAAGCAGCCATAGATTATTTAGCTAAGCTCAGGGACTATTGCATTTAAGCCTCCAATAATTAAAACAGAAACAATGGCAAACTATTCAACAAGCCTCAGATATTTTGACAGAAAAGCATAAGAGGTGGGGCACTAATGAATAAAGCCCTAATGTGTACCGAAATCTGTCCCGAAGGCGAGGAATTTACTTTTTTCAGTAGAGTAGACAATATGAGAAAGCAGGCATTTCTTTTGTCGATTCAGTGAATCTTCAATCGATTGACAACGTAATCAAAACGTTATAAAATAGAGAACTCTGCTATATCACTTGGTGTTGACAAATTGCTAGCGGCCAAGATAACATCGTGGAGATATGAATGTGCTTGGTGGCCACAATAGCGTTGTGGATACCTCTTCCCTGGGCTAAGCTTTTCCAAATGCATATTCTTTGGATCAGAGACCTCGATTCTGCTAATCACTTGCCATATATTTTTAACTCCAAGATTATTATAAATTGAAAACAACACAACCAAAAGGTATTTCTGCATTAGAAGGATTCGATTGCCACGTAAAATTTAATCTTGTTGAACCACTCTGGAACAAGTCCTTTAGTTGTAAGTCATGAGGGACAAATGCTTTATCCCTTCTACAAAGATGAATATCTCCATTATTTGTGCATACTGGCACTTTACAGAAACCATTTGTTACAAGATATTGCTTTATATTCAAGGAGCAACTGGACCAGTTTTGTATAATATGCTTCCAAAACAAACAACATTTTGATTTCAGTATATCATGCCTTGAATTTTTCATTCAATTTTGGCTTTACAGATTGACCTATTCAAGACTAGCTCAATTTCTTATAATCCCTCTTCAGGATTTGCTTTCTGATTGACCCAATTTGTTTGTAATGCATCTTCATGATTTATAAATTGAAGGTAAGACAAATCTACAACTAACTTCAGGAAATAGGTTTCGATCCCATAGCACTACCTAAGCGGAGAAAGAGTCATCCTAAGATTTAGGTGTAGTTTTCCTTTTTTTGTAGAGATCAAGGTTTTAAATTTGGTGATAATAGGTTTCGATCCCACTTCCAACATAAAGAGACACTTCAGTAAAGACCATTCTTGGATGCTATGACTTCATGCTGGATTCAAGTTTTTTGACTAAATGTTCGAGATGTATTATTATTATAAAACATGAATACTCATAACTTGACTCGGTTAAGGATTTGGTAGGCTTATCGAAAAATACTCATTTCGCATTTTTAGTTTCCATCCAAGGCTTATAGTTCTGAAAAAGGAAATGCCCCGAGTCATTCAATTTTTTATAGAAATCTACTCTGTATGTCGCCATAATGTACGTTAATAATTTTACATCTTACATCCAGAAATGTCTATTGTATCATGCTACTACATTTTTAAGAATCATGACAGTATTCCAAAGATTCAAATGCATTGATGGAGCAGTTTTCGTCGATTAATTATACCACAGACTTCATTCTAAAATCCTAAAATTTGTGATCTTCCTCATTATGTTTTCGAGTTCCATTAAACAACATTTGATACCATATGACAATCAAATTAATACTACTAAGAGGAGGTAAGCAAATTTTCTATCACTAACCGGGTTAGCACAAACATATAAAATTTTGATTTGTTTTGTTTTTGTTTCTGTAAATTTATAAACCAGAATAAAAGTGTAAGTTCAACAACTTCTAGGATTCCATACAATATTAAAATGTAGGTTTATTTTTACCATCCATATACCATACATCATGTAGTGTTTCAATGTTTCAAATTGTTAGATCTAGATAAAAAGATATTCGATCAACAAATATATCGGGTTCTCAATCCTACTATACGTTGATTTCATCGACATCCATAGATATACAGTCCTATAACAATAAAAATTTAGATCTCACCATTAGGCATACATATTCTATCATGAACAAGTAGAAAAATATTAAATAAGCATAAGCAAAAAAGACAACAAAATACTCCAAATATGGCTTCGAAAACTATACCTGTAAAATACAGAAACTGTGAGCAAGAACACAATTCAAAGATGGCCACGAAAATTGATTAAAACTTTTCCCTATGAGTTTGGGTGAATATGAATAATTTTTTCATATTAGGTTTGAATAATTTATATCCATCACATATTTATATAATAAAAAATATTAGGGACATCAAGAGTTTATTAGGAGTTGGAAGGAGTTTGAAAGATTTTATTAGGAATTTGACTCTTACATGAGAGCACATTATATAGACTCCTACATGCCAAATGCAATTGGACTAAGCCTTATGTGATTAGAGTTGAAGTTAAGCTAAAAGTTATAAAATAATTGGAGTTAAGATAATAGTTGTACCTAATAGTTATCCAATATAACTATGATTAGACTTGAAGTTAAGTTAATAGTTCTAGAATCATTAGAGTTAAGCTAATAGTTGTATCTAATAGTTATCAAATATAACTCTGATTAGAGTTGAAGTTAAGCTAATAGTTCTAGAATCATTGGAGTTAATCTAAGACTTGTATCTAATAATCAAATAGTTGAAGATTATTTTTAATTTTTAGAACTATCACTAATTATACTTATCACATGTTAATTAAGCTTTTTTTTTTTGAAATTATTAATTATTAATTTTGGATGATGCCCCTAGTATTAATCTCGACAATAGAGTCAAATTGGACAATACACTTGTCTCATTCTCATTTAATTTTGGACGGCGCCCATAGAGTCAAATTGGACAATACACTTGTCTCATTCTGATGGGTAGATGAAAAAGCATAGATGGTAGTCCACCCTAAAATTCTAACATATATATGCCTATCGGCATAAATATTAATAAGAGTAGAATTATTATTACTAGTTTATTTTTTATTAAAACACTATTACAATCTATTCAATAACTTTACTTTTTATTTGATGTTTTTTATTTTACATAGTAAAAATGACATATATGTGTTCCTTTAATAGAATCAAGATATATATTACATATATAGTGATCATATAAAAAGGAAAATAGGGCACATTCTCATATATAAGACTAATACTTAATGACATTACCACCTTCCTTCACACATTCCCACACTTACTAAAGTTTCACACATCCAAATCCACTAAGAATAGAACAAAGAAAAGTTTGCAACCCAAACCTCCAAACAAATTCAAACAACAAAAATAAATAATACCCTTAGGACATCATCACATGTCTAGAAGGCCTTAAGAGAACCCATATGAATAATAGCCTTGAGGTCAGAAACTTATTGAAAGTACAAGATCCCCTCCTCAAACCCCAATGTTGAACTCTTTGAATATGTGCTAGAAAAACATATCCTAAAACCCCTCATGTAATTACCTAACCCTCTTGTTCCAACCAATGTGATTAAGAACTAAGAGAGAAGCCTCCCCTTAAATCTGTTCAATGATGGGCCTTGAATCACAAACCACCTACAACTTGCCAATGAACTTAACGGAAGTCATTTATAAAAGATTCCACAAAACTATCAGTTTTTCCCTACTATTTGTTCCACATCCACCACCCATCCTTGTACTAAAAACACACGACCCATTCAACTTTAGATCAACCTCAACACCACACTTACCTGCAAGGCCCTGGAAAGCTCCATAAAAAACACTAATAGGTTTATTTTATCATTATGTTTGAAGACTCCTTTTTCCCTAGTTGATGTTGGGAGAGAAGCCTGAGAACCTTTTAGGTGACCAAGCTCACAATGGGCTTTGATCTCTCGAAAAGCACCTTATTTATGTGGAGCCAAATACCCCAATAGAATTAGGTAGGAACCTCCATTACCAACCCACAAGATTCACTCTCAATCTATCTTTCCAAACTCAAAACTAAAGACAGAATGATCCAAAGGCCCTTAAAATTAAGAACATTTTTTAGTTCCTTCCAAACATCCTTAAGAAAATAGCAGGGTAAAAAAATAAGGTTAATACTTTCTCCTCTATTTAAACAAAGGGCGTAGATATTAGGACCAATCCCTCCTATTTTCTTGAAATTGTCCCAAATTAGAACTTTATCTACTAAATCCATCCATAAGAATGATATAATTTTGAGGGGAGCACTCTACTTCCATATGACCTTATACGACAAACATTTATCTTCAATGGAATTTGAAAAAAAGGATAGACTAATAAGCAAGTTTATTTGATACTTGGACATTGTCATTATTCCAAGACCAAGCTAGTGTGTGTTCGTCCTGACTGAGGTAGATTCCAAAATGACTCAAAGCCTAAACATAGATATCCCATTCTAATGCAAATGGGCTAGGAAATCCTAAATATTCATTATTCACCCACTTCTGAACACTCCCTAGGTTTTCAGTCCAAAGTGATTCTTGGTCCAATGATCTAATTCCCCTGTCCAACAATGCCTCTAACAAATCTAAAGACAACACGAAATCCATAAGACACTCCGTAATAAATATAATATTAAAAAAATCATAAATAATTAACATTAATAAATAAAAAATAAAAATCACTCGTGAGGGGTAGAGCAAGTGGTAAAGTTAAAATGTTGTAGATGGTTGTAAATGGAAGGTCTCGTATTCAAATGCCCCCAAGCTTACCCATGCTCCATGGTTCAGGCCCTATGGATGCACTGAGGGGTATAGTGGTAGAAGGATTGGATCCTTGGACCTCGTGCCACATGAGTACTAAATCCATCAAATAAATTAAAAAAAAATTAGTAATTCAAGTTATTAAGGGACATGTCCCTTAGTGAATAGTCCCCATGGAGGCCTATATATCATATTATTCTATCATTATCATTGCAAGTATCATCTCTCTCTCTCTCTCTCTCTCTCTCTCTCTCTCTCTCTCTCTCTCT
>LPNX011024016.1:63414-124239 GCA_001517045.1 Pseudotsuga menziesii
TCCTCATCCTCTTTATCTCTCCCCTCTTCCCCCTAACTCTCAATAAACCCCTCTATCACTCTCTCTCTCCCCTACTCCACCTACACATAAATCCCACCTTTCTCTGTCTCCCCCAACCCCCCAACAACCTCCCTACCTCTATCTCTCACACACACTCTCACAACCCATAAGCCCCTTTCTCCTCTCACCACCCATAGCAATACCTCTTCCCCATCTCTCTCTCCCTCCCCTACTACCCCTACCCCTAAAACCCTCTTTCTTTGTCTCTCCTAATCTCGTTCCCCCTACCACTTACCACATCGTGCCTCCTGACCCCTCTCTCTCTCTCTCTCCACCCTATATCACCCGTTTCTATAACTTCACTATTCCTCCCCAAACACCTGCCCCTCCCCCCACCTTAATCTCAATCTCTTTCTCTTCCCCTCCCCCTACATTGATATCTATCTCTTTCTCTCCCCCAACCCCCCTCCTCCCACCATTATATTTATCTTTTTCTCTCCCCCAACACCCCTTGTCCTCCTAACCCTAATCACCCACACCTTCCCCCTCTTTGCCCAAGATATATATATCTCCCTCACTCACTCACTCACTTCTCCCTCTGCACTCCACCTTATCGTGACCTCAAACCCTCTCTCTCATCCCAACCCACTAAAACCCTCCACCCACTCTCTCTCTCATACTCATCCCTACACAACTAACACCCCCCCTCATCTCCATAACCCTTACTAACCTCCTTTCTCACTCTCTTATCCCCCTACTCCTCCCCTAACATTTAACCCCCCTCTTCATCTTTGTCTCTCTCTCCCCTCTTCCCCATAACCCTTATTAACCCCATCTCTCACTCTTTCTCTTCCCTACTCCTCCACCTACACCTTATCCTCACCCCTCTCTTTGTCTCCCCCAACCCGTTTACGTGGAATTCCTCTTCATATGTGTCTTCCTCAGAGTTAGCTTCAAGTTAACCAAACATGTGCTATGGAATATAGTAAACCATAGCTAAGTGGGCATCTCACCCATTTTCTCAATATGCTTGTGTCTTACCACTCGTTAGAGTATGCTACACACATTCATTTTTTATGAAGTTTTACACCCACATACCATATTTTCTGTAGATTCCAAATATGTAATTTGTTCTTAAAAATATTATGTTTTTCTAAATTTCTTGTGTCATTAGTCAACTAAAAAAAACATTGTTAGTGTTTCTTCCATAATTTTTTTTTGTTTCTCAAGCATCTAAAATAAAATTGTATGTTGCAATACTAGACACCAATCTCTACATGCTATGAAAAAAATTTCATGATCATTGCATTAAGACCTTCAAAAGATGCACCCACACTTAGGCGTACTTTTTTCAAGGTTTGATCACTATATTAAAAAAAGTTAAATTAGTTTCAGTAAAACAGTGATGCACTAGTACTATTTGATCTCTATATGTCTATCGATTTTTGTAGATTGATTCCATCATTTAGGGACTCAAAGGTTGCACCCACAAATATATAAACCTTATCATTTGATCCCAAAAAAAGTACATATTAGAAAATATCAAACTTGAGATAGTTATGAAAATTTTCAATGGAAAAAATTTATATACTTAGAAACGTGATTCAATTTTCTACATTTCATCTTTTTCACTCAAAGAAAGATTTATTATGTAAGTATCTTAAAATATCCATGTAAGTCGAGGGAAGCCTATTTTTCTAGTTTTCTATTACATTTAACACGTCAAAAGAGACCCTCATCAACTTGCACCAACGCCCCCCCCCCCACCAACACACTTGTCATTTACATTAGAACAAGGACTGCTCTTAATAGTGGTATCAAAGCAAACACTTTGTGTTCATGGAAAAATTGTACAAAGAAGTACTATCTATTATTCAAGAATTAAGATATATAATTGGTGTTATGAAGGAATATAAGGAATGAGATCCATCCTTAGAAAATGAAGATAAAGAACTCCACTACCAACATTCACAACCCCAATATAGAACTCTTATTCTTAGTTTTAATTTCTTGTTTTCTATAACATGGAGCATGGAGCAAAAAGTAGTATCCCAATCAAAGTGAACCCATCTTCTCAGATCTAACTCATGAAACACTTTTAGATCGACCTTAGGTAGTTGATGCAAAATATTGGGGAAAGATCATGAAAGAGTTTTTCACTATGGGATCGACATTATCCATGAAACCTCCAACATTAACCTTCTTACCCTTATGAGATCCTTCACCAAGGAATCCTTCATCGTCATAATGTTTTCCCTCAAACTTGTCAATTATATCAACATAAAGGGTTTGAAGTTGATCCACTCTCTAATTGAGGGGATTCATAGCTTACATTATTTATTCTATGGTTTTCTTATTTTGAGTGTGGGTTATGGGACCATCAATACCACCCAAAGGGTTACCCAAGACCTATATCAACAACACAAGTGTCACTAGAGGATTATTTCGAGATAGGTCACAAATAATTTTATTAGGGAATCCACAAAAAAATGGCTACTTGAAAACTATACCAATGTAATTAGTGCCATGCAAATATTCTTTTGAGATATTTCTCCGCAATGATAGTAGTTAGCTCTAGAATTTTATTTCCTCTTTAACTCCAATGGGAATATTACTCTACTTTGAATATTATTTGAACATGATTTTCAAAGTTACGATATTCCAGAATTAGTTATTCACACTACAAAGTCTATCATTTGTAGGATCTTGAAAATAGAGGAGTGCTAGGAGTTGTGGTTCTCTAAGATAATGAAGGGCTTCCAAAATTAGTACTTGACAAAATATTTCATGTCCTTAACTAGTTAGGAAGATAGACTATACCCATGTCCATACTACATTATTCCCAAGTATGTGAGACTCATCTCCCTAACCATTTTTCTTCATGTACTATAGAAACTAGATAGTCAATAGATTTTTGTAAGGCTGGTTTCAAGTGTTCTTCGAGAGATTTTTATAACCCGACAAATACATGGAATAACAACTATGTATAGAAATTTTATGTCTAACACACTACTGCTCACTAGGTACCAACAAAGGTGTACAAGGAAAACCAACCAAGGTGCCTCGCTTGTATTCCATTTGTATGCTTCCCAATTGCAATTTCAAATGTTAAAATATAGATCTTTGTATTTTAATATGGTTGAACACATCTCTAGAATAACATTTTTTAACAAACAATAGGTTTGTGCACTTAAAATAAGTGTTATGATACCACTTATGGTGGTCCATGGTAGTTGAAACCAAATATAGAGAGCAAGATAGAAAAAACATAATCACATGAATGAAATGAAAATATCAAAAGTATTCAAACGAGAACAATAGAAATTTTTTTATTGAAATCTAGAATAGGAAGCAATGTTCACTTACATCTTCAAGGAAGCATCCTACAACATAACTCCAACACAATATAAACATAAATTCAATAACTCATTATATAGTTTCTACAACTTTAGATAGTTTCTAATTAACCAAAACCCTAACCACCTGTTAGAATGTCATTAATGAATCTACAACTAACTAATGGACTAAGCAAACTTACATCTATTTATTATAAACTAAAATAACTTATGTGACCTTTTTTTACTATAATAAACCACAATGCTTTAAGTAACAACCTATCGCATCACTAAGGAAGAAAGATTAAGACCTTGAGATATCTCCCTTCTATTTTGTATAGTATACCCCAACTTGACGGAAATGTATGTTTCATGTTTAACTTTATACTCTGTTGATGTATAAATCGAATTGGTAACTTTAAAGTCAAAATTAGACATTATCTTGATAGCTAAATAGAATGATGATTTTCCTAGCTTATAAAGAGTATATTTTCCTGTAAATAGTTGGAATGAAGCGTTACCATAGAACACGCAATTCTTATATAAAATGGACCATATAAAAGCTGTGCAGTAAAATATCAAAGGAAATCCCTCTCAAATAAAAGGTGGGTGGAGGTAAAGTGATAACCCATCTAGTTAAAATAAGGGGAGTGGTCCAATCTTTCCAAAACATAATTGATTAAGTAAGCACTCTCACAAATTAATATTTTTTATAAAAAACATAAATTAAATTTAAGAATAATAGTTAGAAAATGAAAAACAAATGCTTTTCATGACAAAGGAAAAACATAATTTAAGTTTGAGATTAATAATTTGAACAACCAATTTCATGACAAACTTGTAGGGAAAGAAATAGAAGAAACCTTCTTACGATTTTGAGAAGCTAGATGCATTTAAAAATAATAATATTAAGAAAATGTTTGAAGATGATAAATTGATAAAATAAGATTAGTGTGTAGTTTAGTTTCTCATTTAGTGGATTAATAAAAAACAAATAATAAACATTAATAAAATTTTGTATATTTAAGAAACAAAAAACAATGTCATTAAGTTAACAATATTGTAATATTTATTTGAAAGACATTAATATATTAAAGAAAGTGTAAAAAAAAATACCCAAGGACACTATTGAATAGAAGGAATTCGAGTTAATTGAGACAATTGCATAAATCTATGTAAAATTAAGACAACAAGCCTCTTGTTCCAAGCAGAGCATCAAGCCTTTGGTTCCAAGGAAAGCATTGATGGTCACCATGGTTACACAAATAGATAACAATATGGCTAGAGAAAAGTCTAGCAAGGTATTTCCCACACATGCAAGTCATGCTTGGCTTGGTGCCAAAATCATAAGTCAACTCAAATAAACAAAAATTTGGCAACTTGCGAAAGAGTAAACAAACTTCTTTTGGATTGGGGGCGGCTGTTATAACAGATGCGCAGGTTCTGATTTCTCGTCTTATCGCTTCCCTTCCACCAGCCTATTACTAAACTTGATAGGGAGATTCTACCTTAGAGAACAACTCCCCCGCAACGACGCCAAAATGTTGGCTGCTTTATTGTCTTAATGAATTCACCAAATATTTAGTTTATCGACCAGGGTTTGTAAACTTGGAGTTGACACAAATATATGCTAAGGTAGAAGGGTACCTAGGATATCGTAGAAATATTTTAATAATAAAAAGATCGAAAAATCTTTCAAAATGAAAAACCAAGCCAAACTTTAGAAATACAACTACTAAGTTAATTAGACTTGACCAAAACCAATAGATCAAAGTAGTATCAATCTATACTACTCTACTCTATGAACAATAACTGAAAAGATATAAACAAGACTATGCTAAGAAACAAGACTTGATCAAAAGTAAACTACTTTTTATAGTGAAATCTATTGATCAATTACTCAACTTCTAATCTAACAATTAGAAAGTCTATGGACAAGTTCAGAACCCTATTAATGAAATGGTTTAGCTGATAACTAACTATATGAAGATAAGAAATTATATTATCTAAGGCAAGATTACAACTACTTAATACACCTAAGAAATCCAATGGTTAAACTATACATGTAATTAACAAAAACTAAGCTAAATTACCTAATTCCATTCCCCTTGTGGATTATGGGGATATGCATCAAATGCGACAGGAACCGGAGAAGGTGTATCAAAATGACTCTCAAAGGTAATGAGGAAACTGAATGGGAGTAAATCTAATTTAACATCTACAAAGAGATGTAAGCTAAAAAGTGTCCAATTACAAGTGATTGTAAACATTACATAATCTATTCTTTATTCATAAGTAAATGACTCTAGTTGCACTATTTAAGACCGATTTGAAATGAGATGTTATTGTCAATTGATCTATTAATCAAGAAACCAAGAACATGTATTTCTAATGACTACTTTGAAGTTGGAGGTATATTATCCTATAAAGGTAAAGCATGAACCGAATTTAAGGAAATCTAAGCACATGCAAATGACCCGGAAATAAATGTAATCTAGAAGTAAGTAGAAAACTTAATAAAGATATTTTATTTATTATACAAGTCCCATCCTATGAACATCTTCATTAACTATGTTAATGGAAACGACAATTCCTACGCTTGAACTAAAAAACCATAAAAACTAATGTGCTTTAGAGAATGAAATTACTTAAGTAAACTAAGTTAAAGATGAAACTGGCAGGTTCTATGTTAATAACAAGTTCGGAAATTAGATATAAAAGATCAACTACAGAAACATAATCAAGAAGTAAACTAAGGAACAGTTAAAGAAACGAACAAAAAGTAAGGTTGAATATGCAACTTTAACTAAACTCTATATGGTGTAGAACAAGGTCCTAATTACATGTATAATTGTTGATCAATTGCAAGAAACATTACAATTCGAAAATCCACGAAATTGAATCCTAAATAAGCATAAAAACAATGTAGAAAATATTAAGTTTGTGTGACAATTCAGATAACAGTCTGAATGTCGGTCCAGATGGCAGAAAATGATATAAACTAAGAGAATAAGCAGACTAAATGATCTAACGCCAGCTAGTTTATGTATATGAACCTACAGTGCAAGGAAAGCAGTAAATAGAATGTTTAAAGCTGGAATAACAAGAAGCAACTTATACTAACCATTATCTACAGAAATAAACTATTTCTATTACATAATAAAACAAGGTTGAAACGTAAGTGAAACTAATCTAAAGCTACATGAAAATAATCAAAACTAATTCTAACTGTAGACTGAACTTGAAATATTAACTAGTTAACTTCATCTAGTTACAAATGCAAAGATTGAAAGGAAACTAAGAGAAACTATGCATGACCGACTGTTCTATATTTTGGAAATGTAAATTATATTAACAACAACAGGAAATAAATTATAGGAAATAAAACAACATCTACAGGAAACCAAGTTGAATACTGAAAATGAAAATGACTTATCTGCAGAAAATAAATAACGAAATATACACAATGAAAAACCTTTAGTTGTTGAGGGGCCCTTCTCATCAATGAGGGATTCGAAGCTAACTCGACCCAATCACCAACAAAACATTACAACTAAAAATCAGAAGCTTTATATTAACTGAATAAAAAATTACATAATGTTCTTTAACTCAACTCATCTATGCATAAAATCATTATTGCGTTTCTCCACCAAAGACATCTTTATATAGTTTTACAGATAAGAGAGAAGGTCGACCCTTTCAGTGGTCGACCTCTAAAAAAATAGAGGGTCTTAATAGCTACAGGAATGGTTCATGACAATGCATAGGTTGTTTGCCTAATTCCGTGGCCGTTGGTTCTCTTTGACGCGAGCAGTTGGTGCATTGATTCCCTTTGACGTGGGAAGCTAATGCATTATCGAGTTGCACTCGAGCTGGGTGGACAAGGATGCAGATATTCTAGAACAAAGGCTCACAAACCATGAGGGCCATGTTGCTAACAGAACCCACATCACGATTTTTGTCTTTATTGCTCCCGAATATTCCAACCAACAAATCCAATGGTGCGAACTGAGGGCTGAATGATAGTCCGAATGTGGCTAGGAGTCTTCAGCGTGAACGCGCTTCTAAATGAAGGTCCGAATGATGACCACAACCTGTAGAACAAAAACTATATGCCAAGCATGTCTAGAAATATGAGATAATTGTCAATAAACCATAAAATGATGAGATTTATTCAAGATTCAAGTGATATGTAGATAAGTTCATACCTGGGTCTGATTGACAGTTTGAATGGCAAGAAGTATGGATTAATATGCCAAAAATGACATAAGTAGTGCCAACAGAATACATTTAATGGCAAAAAACGATGACAAAAATGAACATCAACACACTTTATGAAAATTTTTATAGGTTATATTTTGGTACCAACACATACCACTCAAATTTAGATCTTGATTAACCAAAACTAACTGATCAAATCACCCCAAGCATGTACTCTATGACTCCATGGATAAACACACTTCCTTCACCAAGTTCAAATCTCACTATTCAATACTAAATAGTATAGTAACAAAATTTCGCTTGACTCAATTCAGGCATTCTTTATCAAAGGTTGTCAAACACTCTTTACAGTGCTCAAACAACAAAACTTTAGCTCATGCGTATCACAGAACGTGTTGCCCTCGCACATATACAATTATATAGCTTTCATTTGCCTAGGTCTTAGTAGAAAGGTCTTCTCTCCTTAGGAAATTCAAGGCCTTAGATTCTTCCCCATATAGTTCAGGGTCTTAGTTCAAGTTAATAGCACTTTGAAATTTGTTTTTACTTTCTTTAGTTGGTAGGTTTGTGTCCCCACTCATGGAGTCGTAGTTATCTCCATTGATCAAAGCCATTGCAACTACTGTCTTATAGATTAATAATATTTAAAATCCATTCCAACTATTGTCTTATTGATTAATAATATTTAAAAGAAAGTCTCCCACACATATATCCTTTCCAAGGACAAATGACATATATCCTTTCCAAGGACAAATGAGAAGCATTACTATTGCACACATTTCAATATTATAGTAATAAAACATTATGTCTAATACATAATCCAAATTTAATCTAACTAAAAAAAATTAATCAACTTTGCGGATATTACATTTTGTAGATATTTTCTAATCGAGGTCGAGGTCAACTTATTTTGACATGAAGTTATGCGTTGGATTGCGAAGAGCACCGGTGTGTCCATATCTTTTCAAATGCATCATTTTTTTTAGCACCGTTTGTTCATTTTAAAATAAAAAATCTATTTAAGAAATTATAAAAGATTTAATTATAAAATATATCCATTAAACCCAATATTTAAGAAATTGTATTATTATATCTTTATGTTAGTTCAATACACTTATACAATACTAAAAATGAAACAATCACTAAGTCAAAAGATGGCTTGTAATTTTGAATAAGTGGGAGATGTGTCATTCTTTTCTTCTCAACTAATACAAACAAGTGTTACTTAAAAATATATTAAACTTTACAAATATATTAAATTTAAAAGAAAATTACAATATTAACACTAATTAAGATTTAAAACCTAGTATAAAAACTGAATATATAAACAAGTGAAACTAAATGACATCATGAACCGATACTAAATAAGAAATGAATAAATCTTTCCTCAAAATTTATATTATTTTTAATAATAAATTATATTATCTTATGAACTTACAATAAAAAATGCTATGAAAATAGCTTAGGGTCATTAATGCAATTTAAAAACTTTAAACATTAAAAAATATTAAACTTTAAAAAAATTACAATGTTAGCACTAATTAAGATTTAAAACCTCTTATGAAAGGTCAATATATAAAAAAGTAAAACTAAATTATATCCTAAAGAATACTAGATAATAATAAAAAATTGAAAAAAAAATTCTTCAAAATTTATATTATTTTTAATAATAAATTATACTATCTTATACTTAAAAAACATTATATATATATAATTAAAGTTAAGATACTTGCAATAAAATACTATGAAAATAGCTCAAGGTCATTAATGCAATTTTCAACATCACCGAAATATTATTGAAAATAAAAGTTGCTCTCAACAAAATGAATGAACATTACATCCTTCAAATAATAGTTAGGCAAGATCATTTTGATGGTTTGGACTATTATTTACACCTTTTAATCCAACCAAACATAAATGATGTTTTTGACACTTCCATTTCATGATTCAACAATTTGATTCTATTAACTTGTCATGATACAAGTCACTCATTCACTTGGGATATTCTGCATGCTCAAACATTTAGGTTTATCTTAATGGATTTGGTGTTTTTTTCTTTCCAAAGTCCAAACGTTACGAGTTTTAATCAATCCAGAGAAGACAGATCTGTGCCTCTAAATATATGAAATTTATTACTTTATTTTACATCTAAGAGTGGCAGAATTTGTGTGATCGTACATATCACATGACTAAAACCCTGCTCTGCTCTGCTAATACCAGCAATAACATATCACTGTTTAAAATATTATCATTATTGCTTACTATTTTGAAGTAGTTTTGAGACTATGATCTCCAGACGCGCTTCCTAATTATTGTTAACAGCTGGTGTTGCTTCCTGGGTCTACACCAAGCAGACTGCAATAGTTTGTGTAAAGACTCATGCGGTCTTGCACGGTGCTGGGGCTTTTACCGTCGCATTCTACCCCTCCGTTGATTATTCGAATGGTTTGCCCGAATCCCCGACCGGATGTGATAGCGTCGTGGCATGTTGTTCCGACGGAACCGGTGTTCACATTCCAAAACCAGAGCGCAGTCTTCCACGAGGTTAGGTCATCCTGAGCCACAGTTTCTGGGTTACTCAGCAGATCCTCGCCCAAATTTTTACCGGCTGCACCATAATTATAATTCCTGCAAAAAGTAAGATAAAACAACCAAACAGTCGGTCACAAATATTCAATCGCAATTGTTGCTCGCCAAATAGAGAGACATTAACACAATATACATACACACCAAGAAAGTTGCAACGGGCCACGCCCGTAGTATTGCTTTCCGGCTGCGCAGGGATATTGCGTATTGGTGGAATCACAGTAATCGCTCTTGTTTCTTTCCTCGACATAGCACAGACCTGTCAACCAGTCGGTCAGTAAGTATATCATAGATAAAGAACCAATTTTGAATATCAGCTACAAATAATCAATGATCAATTGTAAAGATTTAGAGATCATATTAAGAAGATTATGTTTATAGAAACATAAAGTATATGATATGCACTTGTAGTCTCGTGAGCAGCGTTGGCGAAGAAAGCAGCAATTTCTCTCTTGTTGTCATCGGAGGACGTCCCAGTTGTGCCAAAGCCAGAGAATGAATTGGCCGCAGTAATGAAGTCAGTGTATGTATACAAGGTCTTTCCTGCGCAGCCATCAGCAGCAGTTGATAAAATTCCATTGAAGAAAGATTGTGTAGCAATATCCCCAACAGCTGTACGGCAGATGGAAAGAGCAGAAAGGGCAAACGCAAGCCATAGAGTAATAACTCTCAAACGGAGAAGAGTAGCCATATTGATCAGTATTGTCTACAATACTATTGTAATTACCACTAGAAAGAGAACTGCGGTGCTTTGCTGTATAGCGAAAAGAGACTGTTACTTATATAGCCATCGGGATTCTTTGTATTTGAGATTAATCTGATAAATATGAAGGTCTAGTCCCACTCTCTTATGACAACTTCCATGTAATTTGATTTGATGACCCGACTTTAAACTGCCGTTACGTTCAGGAAATGAATTGTTTTTTTTATTGACGTGACTTCTAACTGGTTTTGCTAATGAGGCATATATCGAAATCAACGTTAACGTGCTCTGCCCTTTTTCTTGGTGCCGCAACTCGTTCGCGACACAGACCACATGAACCATTTTTCCAATCGTTGACAGTCACGCGCAGTCCAAAAAGCATTGGGAGCTATATCTATCTAGATGTAACTGCGAGAGACAATACTAATGTAATTCCCGTGCTCAAGCCTCATTAATTTTGGTGATTATAGCCTATAATTGAGCACAAGGAATTACGATAGCCATAGAAATCTAACCTGCTGAGTAAGGAACCCTTTTCAACCACAACTTCAAACACACATCCAAATTCGAAATCGTACGCACCAGGTAATCCAATAACCCTATATTATCATTTGCATCCATCTAATTCACAAGTAACTTTGCCTTTTTATAATGATCCAAAGCTATTTTTTGGGACCTAATCGTGATTTCACGAAATCGTAAGCACCAGGTAACCCCACAACCCTATCTAATCATCGCCATCCATGTAATTCATAAATTTTCATTTTTCTATATGATCCAAAGATCTTTTGGGGGTCTTTCAAAGGCGACCATAGATTATCTTCTTCAAAAAATAGGTCAAAATATCTGTGATCGTGAATTCTTGGGATCTTGCGAAGGCGACCATAGATTACCCTTTTCAAAAAAGCTGTCAAAAAGATCTCTGATCGTGAATTCACAATGGGAATCATGTAGGTGGTTGTGATTCGTGAATGAATACAATTATACAACTTTTATGACCTTATAAAAATTGGAAAATAGGTAATTTAAGATGATAAGATAAGAGTAATGTATAGTATTTGTTTTAAATTCTAAATAAATAATTATAAAAAAAATTGATAATATATGGATGATTAAGTAGTAACTTATTTGATTATGCTTATGGAGTAGGGTCTGTATTCATTAACTATAAATAAAGTTATTAGTAACACTTCATTGTCTTGGTATTCACCAACCATAAAGTTATTAGTGACTGATCCATCTTCACAAACCACAAATAAAATGTATACTAATTTATCATTATACCACAAATAAAGTGAATGTAATAATTTACCATTATACCAAAAAACTAAAGTTAATTTACTACAACTATGTATTTATACTTTATAGATGAAGAGTCTTCCTCGGGCCTTGAATTTGAGGTGGTGTAAGACGATTGGAAAGTATTTGACGGGTAAAACTATCTAGTGGTGTTTATCAAACGTAACAAAATGCTAGCATGGCACTCAATAGTTTGGTAGAAGGCCTGGAATTTGACGTGGTGTAAGACGTATTCATCCAACTGGAATGTATTTGACAGGTAAAATTATATGCCGCACATCACCGTCTACGTGCTGGAAAACCCGTGGACCATCAATTTGACGTCTAGCGGTGTTTATCAAACGTAAAAAATGCTAGTACGTGGAGGCCAACATAGCACTCGGTAGGTTGGTAGTGTGACCATAGTTTACTCTCGGGCCTGAACCTAAGTTCACAAATTGAATGGGCCACTACACTTGGTAGAAGTTGGCATCCTTTGAAACTCAAGGACGGGTGCAATTAAATGATGTTATCGAGTAGTATGCACAATAGAGTTAATGTAGCTTAATGGTGGGATTTGGAGACTTGGGGTTGAACTTGGAAGTTGGTAGCTTCTGGATGAAGCATGTTGGACCCCTGTTGCCACAAGTTTGACACTGTCCCTTCTATTCATATCAAAGGCAGAGAATCCATCTGCTTTATTCACTAACGAAGCTTTATCGTATTCGAGTCTGTCTGCCATGATTTTAATATCCCTCCTCATCCTGGTCAGACTTGTCCATCACTAAATGTGGGTTGAAAGATTTCCCAACAAGATCTAACCGTCACGAGGGTTTGAATGGTATGTAGGAGGACTCACTACTCAGTAACCTAGAATTAATGTGCAGCCACTGGCCACCCAACTAGAGATTGTTGAGAGACTCACGGAGATCCGAATCCTGGTGAGCTTGGGAAAAGGAGGGTGGAAGTGGAAATTAGAGAAGCTTAGAAGCCTCGAGGCTAGAGTCCAGTGGAAAAAGGTTTCACTATTCCATTTCCACAAGAGGACTCGCCAATCTTGCTCCAATTGTTGCTTACTGGGAGAATGAATCCACCGAGGAAGGAGAGGATCATAAAACACAAACCAGTGTGCTTACTTACGGTTTTAACGCTTTTTTGAGAGAGAACTATATCTCCTGATCTAGACCTCGTCAACCTTTCCACCTTCCCCCTTTGCACAAAGATCCGATGTCGTCATCGACCGCTACTGGATCTTTATCTACATCTCGTGGATAAACAACGTGCACTAAACTTGGAAGGGGTGTTAGGTGAGGTGTTTCCACCTTTTTTTCTCTTGATGCCTTTGCTCTTTCTTTGCTTCCTATGCTTATGGCTCAGTAAACATATAGCTCTGCTTCAAATGGAACCGCTAGGGGTACTTCCACTTGATAAAATGCAATGGCTAGGGCTAATACAAGAGGATTTAAAAATAGCACTACGAGTTCCTCTGCAGGTTATTATGGTTCTACGGCTACCTATTTACCTGGAGGATATGAATATATAGCTGGTTTTGGGTGAAGAAGACCAACTTAGGGGTGTTACTGGTGGAAAAACACAAATTGCCTTCGCCTATGAAACCATTGGTGCTCTTTCCTATGATGCCTTTACTTCTAAAACCTTTTCCCTTGATTTTTATTATTATTAAGCTTAGTAAATTACATTACCTGGAAAAGGACCTAGTAATTTTATACTAGTCCCGTTGCTCCTATCACTAACGCTTGAGCAAACAACGACTTTTTTTTAGTAAAGTAAGGAACTAGTTAGCACCTGTGCCGATGTAGTGCCTACAAGAAACTGTAGCATAAAATATCCTAATGATATACCTTGAACGCTTCAATGGCCATCATATGTGCGTGTGATTGATTTTTTGATACTATATTTTGTAATAATGAAGCCCAATAGCGAGGGATGCAACAATATAATTTACATGTAATACATATTCTTTCTAAAAGGAATACGTAAACTAGAGGCCCGTTAGAAAATCTCTAGAGATCTGTATCTCTAGGTAGCTCAGTGGAATCAACTATGCTCTCAGACGCATTCACGGGATTTATCTTTGTATCTTTTAATGTTTCCTAGACTAATCATTGCTTACATGCTCTTCATGTTGTTTCTAGTACATAAACATAATAACAACTTATTTTTCTTCAAAAAAAACTTGAATTTGTTAGATATCTAAAAAATATATTTACATTTACAAGTATGTTGAAATCATATCATACATCATAGCATGGGAAATGACTTAGGTTTAGTGCCTTTCCACCACTTGCAGAAATAGTTATAATATGTAGCTTGTGAACCTAGGATCATGGTGGTAATGGTATAAATCTGATAACAAAATATTGATTAAATATTGATACAGAAATAACAATAGAAATGGACATAGAAAAAATTGGAAAATCATAAAATTTCTTACCATTGGTGTATAGTGTTGTGTAGTGAGGTGCATAAAAAAATCAATCAACCAAAATGTTAGAAGCTTAAACAAAAGAGTTCCAAACACTTATCATCTTAAATATATAGTTTAGAGAGAGACCTTCATAAAATATAAACATAAGGTCAAAGTAATTGAAAAATATAAGCTTGAATGCTTTTATGAGAGGACATAATTGAATTGAAATCTTCACAATTAATAATTAGGGTGCACATATTTATTCTAACTTGGTATCTATATTTAATTTATAAGGAATAAAAAATTTCCATTTTTCCAAATATTTCTTGGAGCCAATCCATTTCTTGCAACCAATCTACTACATTTATAATTAAAAAGTGGTTGATGGGAAACTAGAATGAGAAATCATGCATGCCTAATTCCAAAACTAGTTGCATGTAGAATGATTGAAATCATCATGAGAAATGCTCAAATTTTCATTTCAACTATTTCCCTAATTTCAAAGATCTAGAATTAATTTAGGATTGTAGTTTTTACCTAAAACTAGTTACATGTAGAATGATTGAAATCATCATGAGAAATGCTCAAATTTTTATTTCAACTATTTCCCTAATTTCAAAGATTTAGAATTAATTTAGGATTGTAGTTTTTAGCTATTGAGAATCTAAGAGTATATTAAGGTGAAATTTAAATTATTATAACCTAAAAATAGTATAGTTGAAAAATGAAACTTTAATTTTAATAAATAAAAAAATATTTAAGAATTTAATATTTTGTTTTTTAAAATAATATTTTTTCAATTTAATTTATATATTATATATATAAATAGTGTTTTATATATTTAAATTTTCTATACACTTTAAATATATAATTAAGATATATAAATATTTTAATGCAATATTTGTGAAATATATAACCTATATTTAAAAATATAATATAATTAATTATAATTATTAATATATATATAAAAGTTTTCTATATTTTCTATAGATAATCAACTTATTAATAAAATCAAATTTCTAATATTTTATATGTATAGTCAACATGTTTATAAAATAGTATCCTATTCAATGAATTCATAGTGATAACCTTTTGATAAGGAAAAAATAAAAGCTCCATCACTATAGAGGTTCATCTCTCCCTATGTTTACATAGGGAGCATGAGAGTATTGTACTAATATGGATTTAAGGGTAAATGTTCAATATGAGTTATTAACATATCACTTTCATTCATTTTTATTGATTTTATTAGCTGTGAAGTTTATGAAATAAGAATGAGGATATCTTTACATACTAGTCAAGTATTAGGTACTGTGAAGTTTATGAAATAAGAATGAAGATATCTTTACATTCTAGTCAAGTATTAGGTACAAAAAAATACTCTAGTTGTAACTTTTCCTTTGTGTTTTTTATTATTATTTAATTGATGTTTATTTTGATTTTGTACTTTCATTTCTAACCGTATTTGCATTTAATGTATTTTAATTAAGCAATACTTTTATTTAATATATTTTTTCAATTCTTTTGCTTCTTTAAATTACAATGATTAAGTGTTCTCGAGTGGATCCTTTGAATCTAATGTGATAACTAACGTTGCAATGATTTATAAATTTTGTAGCACCACGGGATCATTGGTTCATATAAAGAATTGTATATATTTATATTTGAAATAAAATATATACACAAATTTAATATAGTGAAATACATTATACATATTTATTAACATAATATTATATAATATTATAAATAAACAAAGTTGATCATAATTGCAGTATAGGTAGCAAAAAAAATAGCACATATGGCATTACAGCTAAATACATTGATAAGCCCAAATGAACCCATAAGTTAATTGATGGCCCATAGGCTACGGTTTCACCTTATTGTTGTAGTACCCATACTTCTCAATAAACACCTTACCCAAAATAAAATGTAAAGTCAATTAAGCACTCAGCAAAATGGTTAGAGCTCTAACAAGTTTTGAGAATCACTTATATATACATTTATATATATTTCTTAGAATTGTTGTATTATTGATAGTGTAAAAATACATTATAATATTTAAGTGTGATTTACATATTTAGATGTGATTTAAAAAGCTTTTAACTATGTAAAAAATGTTATTATAAATTGGTTGTTATTTTTTTTTAACAAAGTTTAGTCAATATATTTAGATGTCTATAAACATAATTCTAAATATTTTATACTTTCTAAGAAGATGTCATTACTGAGTTATTACCATATTTGTTTCCCCTTTTTCATAAGGTGTATCTCTTATGTTACTTGTATGTGGTAATTACTCTTACAAACATAACTTTGATTCAAAAATCAAGAAAGTTTGTGTATGGCAATTTGTTTTAGAAGGGAAAATGTAAATGTGGGTAACCTTTTGATAAGAAAGAAAGAAGAGTCATTTGTTGGGTAATTGAATCATTTGTAGAGATTTCTTTAAAATTAGTTAATGTTATTATATTATTGTTCCTCAAAAATATATAAAAAAATTAGTGTTGTGATATAATTATTGGTTATATATATATATATATATATATTAGTTTTAATAGATGTTTCATAATGTAATTTATTATTTCTTTAGCTAGTTTCATATTAGTAATTTTTAATACATATTTAATTTTAAATTATAAGTTTTATATATGGTCTTTTGGACATATATGTTTTAGTTAATTTTTTTTTGTTTGGTATACTTTTGGATATAGGTGGTGAGCCATTAAAATTTACAATGTCTCAAAAAAAAAATCCAAATCACAATTGGAGAAACTTTTGGATGGAAAAAAGAACAAACTTGCAAGATTCAAAATGATTCAAACACTAGTGAAGAAACTTATAACACTCAATTGGAGCAACAATTGGATGAAATTTTTGGAAGAGTCTTTGATGAAGATGTAGATGAAGAAAGAAATGAAGTTGAAGAAGAGGTTGATAATGAAAAGAAAATTAAAGTCCAATCAAAAACAAAATTTCGTATGGAATGGCTAGATAAGTTTGATTGGTTGAATTATGTGAGGAAAGATGATAATATATATATGTAATGCAATTATTGTGAGAAGTATAGGATAAGTGGACCATGGGATGTATGACGATGCAACATGATGCTCTTGTTACTCACAAAAATCACTAGTACATAAAGATGCCAAGGCAATATGGATTAGTGCATTAGAGAGAAAAATTAAGCCAATTCTAGATCATGTTCGACAAGTGGAAGCTATTAATAAGGAAGGATTTATTGCTACAATGAAAATATCATATTTTGTTTGCCAAGAATATTTATGTGATGATTTGAGGTCTGATATTAAGATCATATCACTAATGCTGCTGCCAAATTAATTTAAAATTTCTGATATTACTTATAGACACTTAGTGAAATTTCAGACTAGGAAAATAAAGGGGGTTTACTAAGAAATTTGTATGTATGGGAGTAGGCAAGGAAAACAACCAAAGGTAAGTTTCAAAATAGTGAATCCATTTCCCTTAACACATTTAGATCAGGTAACATTCAATTTTCAGATTCCTTTATGTGGAAACTTAATCCCCCATTTCTGGGTCACCCAACCGTGAAACTAGGGAAATTATTCAGTCCTTTTGACCAAGGCCTTGGGGAAAGGTATAGAGATGTTTTTTTCCATTTATGTATCATAAAATAAGTTTCAGGACAGTTTGGGATAATTGTGGATAACTTTGAATAGTTTAGGAGTGAATTGGGGTTTTGAGGCAATTTTGGACTAGTGAAGTCCTGCGCAATGGAGGATTTTAAAACATTGTATGACCTCAAAAAATTTGAAATATGGAAGTATGTGTACGTATATGGGTCTGTCAGTGACACATAGAAACTTACATAATTGAAAATTAGTGGGTGGAACAACGTTAATTGCAGGAGTTGTAAAACTAGTTAATTATAATTGGTGATCTAGCTAGGGTGCAGAATTAAGCATGAATTTCAGCACAGAAACATGTCAGACCTGATAAATGAAATTTACATAGTCTAATAAATATTATAACAAAATATTAAAACTTCCAAACTCATTCCCATAACCATGGCTCGCTTATTATTGCACTAGAATGCTCAAATCCATCATTTTAATGATAAATCATGCTTATGCATGAGAAAGATTAATAGGTAGCTTAATGGACATAATGATTGCGACCTGGTAGAGATAAATAAAATTATTTATAAGATGATACATAGCAGGAATAAAATATTGATTGAACATCACATCAGAGGACTCAAAATGGTGGGTAGGAGGCCCAAAATCAGACATGAGAAAGGTTGAGAGCATAGGTGAAGCTTGGGATTCAATGGAGATCGACTTGAATGAGATGGAGGCTCCAAAATTTGACTGATATTTTCTCACTATATGAACATTATGTGCTCGATACCTGTAAAGAGAAGGGAATGGGAATGGAGGATTGGGGAAGGAAAGGTTTGGGGCTCATATACCAAACCTATGAGGTGCATCACTCAGAAAGCTATGCTTCACATAAGCATGTACCAATAATTCATCAACCAAACTAGTAAATGGAGCTTGAATTCTCCTTTAATAGATCTCTGGGTGACCTTCTTAACAAGTAGAGGCAATAGGTGGCCTATGAGAGAATGCCAACACCTAAATCCCTAACCCTAGCCAAGTCTTGGAACCCCCTTGAGAAAATTGGAATTTAGGGGCCATGTGGAGATGTTTCCCTGTCCAAGTCATCCATCTGACTTAGAAACTACGCCCTCCTTAGTAAAAGAGTTGTTTATTTTATCACTGATAGATTTATGTTTTTCCCTGCTTTTGAGACTAAGTCTCCAAAAGGAAACTGTGCCCTCCTCTACCAAAACATTTATGTGTTTGTTTTGACATCTTTTCTGAGTCTCTAAGAGGAAACTACGTGCTCCTTTGCCAAAACTTTCTTACTTTTGTTATGACAGATTTTTTCATATCTTTTGGGCACTTTCCCTTTTCTCTTTGACTACTTTTGTCATAGATTTTCCACTTTATTGATCTCCTCCCTTGGCAAGTTGGATTTCCAATTGTGCCTCACATGGCAAGCTCAATTCCACATAATTAAATTGCATAATAAATGATATTGATAAATAAAAATTCAAATACATGTATCAATAATGTTTATTTAGCAAAATTTCCCTAGGCAACTTAATTAATTTTACTTAGTCCCCCTAGGTGTTTAGGATGGTCCGCACTTTTGTTCGTCCAAAATGTGGGGACATGACACTCGTCCCCTCCCAAATATGCTTGTCCTCAAGTAGAAGCACTCCAGAGTGCTGCAAATTTGCCCACCATGTAGGAGAACTGGAGCATGAACTCATGTGCAAAAAAAGGTTGACTTTCTCCATCAATCTAGCATGTAAAGTTTCTCCAAAACAAGCAATGTTAGGGTCCCATTTCTTGCATTTCACCCCCTTTAATGAGAATGCATTCCCACTCAACTTATCAGACAAAACTATGCCTGGATCCCATTTCCTTAACTATAAGTATACAAACATTAGTATCCACCATAAAAATTATCATCACACAAAATGAGATTCATGATGTGGAATTCATACCACAGCACTGAAAATTGGAGACTCCTAATGCAAAATAAAAAATGTGTGAGACTTCCCCACACAACATAAAGATATTTATGTGCTTGATGCACACTAGCACTGAAGCTCACAGTTTTTTTTCTGCAATGACATAGGTGTGAGTCCCATGGCCAACCCCAATGAGTATAGGAATCATTCAAGACCACCTTATGCAATATATTTTTCTCATTAACTCCTCTTGGAAGTTTGCTTGCTTAGCTGCCTTCCACTGCTCATGAGAATATTTTTTTCTACAAGAAGACTCCATGTGTGACATGTAATCTTCCACCCAATCCATATGTGGTTGAATGGAAACAACTGATAGCAATATGTTCCTATGTAGCCATTAGGAAGGTGATGGTGAATTCAGCAAGTCATCATGAACACCTAGGAAATCCTCCAGCTCTTCTTGCTACACCAACAAGGAAAATTCCTTCTCCCAAATTTCATCCCCACTTGATGAAGCTAAAATAGAGGTGTGGGTAGAACTATGAATCAGATCTTTTCAATACTTATCCACCTAACTTATGTCTTCCTCTTCTTCCTCAATGGCTGATCCAATTGAGGTGATCTCATCTATCTCTTCCATGAAGAAGAGACTCTCTCCAAAAAACAACTCCAGTTTTCTCTAGAAAAGGTCAAGTGCTTGGTTCAGATCACGCTTGTTTTCACAATTCTCAAGCACATGGAAAACCAAGTGCATCTCATGATCCACCATCTCATGTGATTCCTTCATATTTTCAAGACTGGTGAGTAGGAGGGTAGGTGAGATCTTTGCAACTTCTCATGAATTTTTTCTATCTCCATCTTGGATTCTTGGAGTGCACATTGAGTGCTCTTCAACGAATATTGGGTGGTCAATAATTCTTTTGTGAGATTGCAGACCTCTTCTTCATCCTTCAAGTATGATCCATACAACAACTCCCTAAGCTCAAGTAGACTATCTCTATCAGAAAGAAGCTGCACAAAATTACCTTTGGTGCTTATCATGGCCGTGTGAAAATTCTCCATGTCTTTAATGGAAGATTTATCCTCCAACTTCCAACATAGATTTTTCATCAATGTAGAGGTTATATGGAGAGTGTGTAGGGCCTCTTTGATTTTGCACTCCCTCGTCTTCAGTGACCGTGCAAGAAAATGAGGTTCTTGCAGATGAACCTCTTCTTCTTCCCTCTCTCTGAGATCAACTTCATGGAACACTGGTGGTGAAGTGGAATTCGATCTTAGAACCTTTTCTTCAAGTAAAATATCTATGTCACTAACATAAAGAGATGGACATCCCTCAGTAGGAACTCTTTCAACCATGTCCAGAGTTTTTTCTCATCCCTATCAATTGTTTTTCTACATCACTTGTGGTAGGGTCAAGTGAATGAACACTCTGCTCCTTTCTTGCACAATCCTCACCAGTAAGGATTTCAATTGCGCCATTCATGGCTGCAACATATTTCTCTTTATGCCCATGGGACACTTCTCCTTCTCCTTCACTACAAATACCTTGCAGTAACTTGTGCTTCTTTTCATGAATCCTTATTTCAGCCTTCCTAGTTGCAAGAGTAGGTGGTTCATGGACCTCCTCAATGATGATAGGGGGATGTGAATTCTTACCATCGTCAAGCATCACTTATGATGTGGCTGCAACTTCATCTTGCTGCAAGAGAGTGCAAAAATCTGAATTGTGTTCATCTTTCTGCATCAGATTTTTCTCCTTCATATTTCCTAGTTCACACCTAGATAGTGGGGGCTTGTATTCCACTTCATTAGGAGATTCAAATGATGAATTTAGATCTAATGTTTCTTCTTCTTTTGGACCTGATCCAAAAGATTCATTCACCATCTTATCACCATTGACAGCATCACCGTCCTCTGCATTGATTTTGGGTTCACTAACAGAAAAACTAGGAGCAAATTCATCTCCCTCACAATTGTCCTTGATCTTGTAGTTCTCATATGCAAGTGAAGTATTTTTATCTTTACATGGATTAGATGGTTGCAGGTGTACATGGCTTCTGCAAAAATCAGAACTTTTATTGTCCATGTTATTCACCTTATCCTCTTTCTGTATAGATACTTTGGTGGCCTGCTCTTCAACGAAAATTTTTGGTTCACACCAAAGCGGTGTGGCCCTGTTTTCTTCTTCTTTAGCTGGCTCCAAAGGTGACTGTAATTCTAATTTGAAATATCATTTTGTATCTTATCCAAAACATGTCTCTCCACCCATACATGAGCCCATATATCTGTCAGTGATATGCAGATCACCCACAAATAAATTGGAAGTGCATTCATTCTCCACACTAACAAAAACCAAATTTTTTATTGTTGGGTATTCATCTGCACATGGATTCTCTTCCTCTTATTTCAAGGAGATTGAGGCTTTTTCATCTTGACTGGTCCTCAACTCATATCTCTTGGAAAATCTTTTAGAAGAAAATCCAAACATTCTCCTAATGTGTGGGAAAGTAAACGGATTTGCTGAATCTTCCTTTCTGACTACTCTTTTGGCTCCAGGTGGCAACCATCCAGTCTCCACTTTCTTGCACACTTCATCAACCCTGTGTGTATTATTTCTCATGTTTTCCCCACAGTAGGGATCTCCAAATAGATTATGTATTTCTAGAGTACATAAATATCAAAAAGATAATACCTCTCTTATCTATTCTTTCAAGGCACAATATTCCATGAAATATTGTGAAGATTTCTTAGATTTCTTCCCGTTGAGCACTTGACCACCGACACTAGTAGATTCCTACCAAATGGATTCATCATAATATGGAGGCAAGAAATCATCAACATCATCCCTACATAATCTACCCGAGGTACTTCATGTGGGCTCTTCATAATATTATTCTTCATACTGCTCAATGTCTTCTTCAATCATTGGTAGCAACCTCATAGTTGCAATCGGAATTACTGATTTGCACAATTTTATTCACTAAGAGTTTACCTTCCATAGGGGTGGAGGAAAGTGCTCTAATACCACTGTAATGATCCGAAGTCTGATGTTCATATCATATCACAAATTATTCTGTCAAATAAATTTAAAATTTATGATATTACTTACAAACACTCAGTGAAATTTTAGACTAGGCAAATAAAGGGGTTTTACTGAGAAATTTGTATGTATGGGAGTAGGCATGGGAAAGCAAGAAAATGTAATTTTTATAACAGTGAATTAATTTCCCCTAACACATTTATATCATAGAACATTTGGGATTTATATTCCTCTATGCAAAAAATTAATCCCCCGTTTATGGGTCACCCAACCGTGAGACTATGGAAATTTATTCAGTCCTTTCGACCAGGGGATTGGGGAAATGAAAGAATATATGTTGTATAAAATTTATGTATAATAAAATAAGTTTCAATACATTTTGGGACAGTTCTGGAGAATTTTGAAGAGATTAGGAGTTAATTGGGGTTTTGAGGCAATTTTGGACTAGGGAAGTCATGCGCAATGGAGGCTCCCAAAACACTGTACGGCCTCAAAAAATTTGAAATATGGAAGTATGTGTGGGTAGATGTGTCTATAAGTGACACATAGAAACTTTCAGAATAAAAAATGAGTGGGTGGAACTCTTTTAATTGCAAAAACTGTAAAACTAGTTAATTATAACTAGTGATCTAGCTAGGGTGCAGAATTAAGCATGAATTTCAGAAAAGAAACATATCAGACCTGATAAATGAAATTGAAAGAGTATAATGAATATTATAACATCATATCAAACCTTAAAAACTCATTCCCATAACCATGGCTCACTTATTATTGCACTAGAATGCTCAAATCCCTCATTTTAATGATAAATCATGCTTATACCATTGAAAACTTAATAGGTAGATTAATGTACAGAATTATTGTGACAAGACAGAGAGAAATAATATTATTTATAATCTGATACACATCAAGAATAAAATATTGACTAACCATCACATCAGAGGACTCAAAATGGTGGGCAAGAGGCCCAAAATCAAACATGAGAAAGGTTGAGAACAAAGGTGAAGCTTGGGATTCACTAGATCTTGACCTGACTGAGATGAGGATCCAAAATATGACTAATATTTTCTCACTGGATGAACATCATGTGCTCCATACCTGTAAAGAGAAGGGAATGGGAATGTAGGATTGGGAAGGAAAGGTTTAGGGCTCTTCTCCCAAAGCTCTCAGGTGCATCACTCAAAGAAATATGCTTCACATAAGCATGTACCAATAATTCATCCACAAAACTAGTAAATGGAGATCAAATTCTCCTTTAATAGATGTTCGGGTGACCTTCTTAGCAAGTAGAGGAAATAGGTGACACGTGAGACAAAGTCAACACCTAAATCCCTAACCCTAGCCAAGTATCAAGCCCTCCTTGAGAAAATTGGAGTTTAGGGGCCATGTGGAGATGCTTTCCTGTCCAATTCATCCATTTAACTTAGAAACTACACCCTACTTAGTTAAAGAGTTGCTTCTTTTATCCTTTACAGCTTTATGTTTTTCCCTGCTTTTGAGACTGAGTCTCCAAAAGGAAACTGCGCCCCCTTTGCCAAAACTTTCCTGCTTTTGTTCTGACAGCTTTTCTGAGTCTCCAAAAGGAAATTGCACCCTCCTTTTCCAAAAATTTCCTGCCTTTTTTATGACAGCTTTTGTCATAGATTTTGGGCACTTTCCCTTTTCTCTCTGAATGCTTTTTTCAGAGATTTTCCACTTTCTTGATCTCCTCCCTTCACAAGTTGGCTTTCCAATTGTGCCCGACATGGGAAGCTCAATTCCACATAATTAAATTGCATAATAAATAATAATGATAAATAAAAAATCAAATACATGCACCTCAATAATGTTTATTCAACGAAGTTTCCCTAGGTAACTTAATTAATTCCACTTAGTCCCCTAGGTGTTTAGCATGGTCCACACTTTTGTTGGTCCAAAATGTTGGGACATGACAAATTATCATGATCAAAATATGAAAATCTTTGCAAATTTCTCATGGATGCAAAAACACCACATATGCCAAAGTCTCGAGAGTATTCTTCATACACAAATTGTAAATCTGCAAATGATTTTATATATTGCATATCAAGACATCTTGAACAGATTTAGATAAAAAATATGTTGAAGATTCCTTTCTTCTCATTAATGGTTGATGAAAGAACTGATCAAACCTTAGAGAAACACCTTGTTATTTATGCAACATATTTAGATTCAAAGGGTCTTGGGCCACCTATTTCACAATTTATGAGATGAAAAATGTAATGGATGGAAAAGGGAAAACAATATATGATAACTTCAATCAATTAATAAATGTTATAGGCCTTCAACATAAAAGTTTGATAGTTGTTTCTACAGATGAGGCTTCAACGATGATTGGACATGAAAATGGATTTGTTTCATTTTAAAAAAAGACACCCCAAATCTTATTACAATCCATTGCATAGTTCATTGTGAGACTTTAGCAACACTGAGCTGCTTCTAAAAGAATTCCTGAATTGTTATGTGTTAAAAAAATTGCAAACAAACTGTATTTGTGGATTCAAAATTCACCAAAGAGAAGTAATGAACTTAACAATTTGCTTAAATTCATGCAAATTTATGTTCTTGATGTTCTACAAATACATGCAGTGAGATGGTTATCTAGGGAATAAGTTATTATAACGCTTGTAAAGCTTATGCCGACAATTTTAGCAATGTGGAAAAATGAAAGAAAAAATTCATCATGGTATGATAAGACATGAATTTATTCCAGTCATTGAATTGAACAAGTTGAACAACTTCTTGAAAATTCTTGTTCATCATACCACCTAAAACCATATCCTCATTCCTTTTCACTTAGATATATAGTCCAAAATTGGTTTATGAGACTATGGTCATAGGTGGTATGATGAACAAGACTTTATTCCATTAAGTGAATATAAGGGGGGTGTTAGAACACCATACCACCTAGGTCCTAGGTGAATTGAACAAGTTGAGAAACACTTTTAAAGAAGAAAATGTAGACATTACAACTATTTGGTTGGCTCTTGAAGTAACTATAAGTACATTGTTTAGATGGTTTTTGAGAAAATATACATTTGGAGAAGGTACAACTTATATTTCAAAATTGCTATGTGATTTACTATATGGATATGTTGGAAATAAAGATGAAAGGGTAATCATAGATAAACATGAGTTACAATATATCTCTATTCCAACTGGGGAGATTGATTACAGTGATAGAAAATAAGCTATGAAACCTCATATTGAAGGCACACAAGAGAGTTTCGAACAACTCACATAAGGATATATTGAGTCTCTCATAGACTCTTTGAATGAAATATTTCTAGATCTTCATATTTTTAATGCAGTAAAATTGTTCAGCCCTTGTTATTATCCAGAAGAATGTCATAATCGTGAGAAAAAATCATAGCGCCAACTTTTTAAACTTTTTGAGCATTTGTAGCATACCATACCAAATGATGTCAACAATGTGCATTTATTTGATTTTAAAGGTTGCAAAAGAGAGTTGCACCCTTTTGTTGATTCATTAAATCTTGCTTGTGAGGGTTTCTCCATTGAAAGAAGCATGGAAGGTCTTCCGGAACACAAAATAGTGGCGCACAAATTATCCTCATATGATGAAATTATGGCAAGTTGTTCTCACTATTCTTGTAAGTACAGTGGATTGTGAAAGGGGATTTTCTAAACAAAATATTATAAAAGACAATAGAAAAACAAAGCTAGGATTGGATACACTGGATGCACTAATGAGAATATCATTGAATGGGCCTGAATTATCTGTTGTTGATTGGAATGTAGTGTATGAGGTTGGGAGAGATACAAATTTGAGAAGAGCTCTTGAGCTTTGAGCACTGTAAAATCTTCCCTAGCTTTATTAAGTGATTTGTGTTTATTTTCAAACCAATTATAAACAACGTTTTGAGATGGATGCATCAAGATATTACTATTGACCAGTTTTTAACTTTCCAATGAAGTATATCTACAGTTGAAATATTTTGGTTTTGAAAAGCTTCAACAAAAAAAAGGTAATGTTTTAAGCACATTGTGTAAGCTTTTATATTAGATTTAAGTATTTGTCTTTTAGACTTTATTTTTAATTTAATAATCTTTCTTGCGGGAATTTTGAAAATTTTGAACTTCGTATGGAATCATTTTGTGGTGGTTACGGAATTTGCAGTAGTAGTGCCATTTAGTAAAAATGGATAAGTGTCACTATTTTTTAAAATAATAGGTATTTTTATTATTTGAGTTGGCATATTCAATGAATTTTCTGTTGATAAGATGATTATTGAACCTAAATTTTAAGGTTTCTATTTAGCTATAATTTATTTCGGAATAAATTTCAAGGCATAGCTAAAGTGATAAATTTATTATTTTTTGTGTTAGAGGTTACATATTTTTATTTCATCATTACATTAAAGTTGTTACACCATCACATTTTCTACAATACATCAGTTTTGTTACAACATCACAATTGGTTCCACATGAAGGGTTCTTTTGATCTTCCATGCATATTTGAGAAATGCTTCTTTTTGTAAAATTTGAGCCTAGCCATAACTCAAAACCATATCTTCATAATTTTTCCCACATAATGTTCAAGAATCATGATCTTATTGTTGTTGAAGTATCAACAAGTAAGTGTTCGTATTCTTATTATTTGAGTTAGCAAACTCAATGATTGTTCTATCATTAAAATGATTGTTGATTTTATAGTTTAGTGGTTATATTTGGCTGTAGTAATTTATTTTGAGGCATAATTAATGTGATATTTTGTTGTGTTATAGGCTACAAATTTAGTGTACACCAATACATTATACTTGTTACAATGTCACATTTCCAACCATACATTAGTTTTGTTACAGCTTTACATTTGGTGCCACATGAAGGGTTTTTGGATGTTCTATGCTTATTTGAAGAAGCCTCTTTTTATAAAATATGATCCTAGCCATATAACTCAAAACCAGGTCTACATCATGTTCAAGAGTCACAATTTTAATTCTATTGAAATACAGTTTGGTATAACAGTATTGTTCATTATGTATGGTAGTTGCAGCAATAGTTGGAATTTTCTTAAATATGAACAAGTAAGTGATATATTAATGGATATTCTTATTATTTGAGTTGAAAAATTCAAATTTTTTCTTATTGATAAAATGATTGTTGATTTCATGGTTTAGGGGTTCTGTTTCGCTGTAATTTATTTTGTAATAGATTTTGAGGCATATTTAATGCAATAAAGTTGTTATTTTATGTTACAGATTATGACTTTACAACAATACATTAGCTTATGTTACAACGTCACATTTCCAGCAAAATATTATTTTGGTTAAGCTTCACATTTGGTGCCACATGAAGGGTTTTGTGATGTTCTCTTTTTGCAAAATATGAGCCCAACCATAACTCAAAACCAGATGTTCAGATTTTTTTCCACATCATGTTCAAGAGTCATCGTCTTATTGTTGTTGAAATACAGTTTGGTCCAAAAATACAAGTCATTATCTATGAGGTGATTTTTCACTACTATTGTAAAACACTTTCTTTGATAATATAAATTATAGTTACATTATTACTTATTATGAGTAATTGTCTTTGTATATTTATTTTATTGTTTTTTATATAACTTGAAATGTTATATAAAAATGTAAACAAATTTGACACTCATGCATTTGAACAAAATGTAAAGTGAAGGGTATTATCTCTAGCCATTTTGATAAATTTATGTCTATAGCCATTTAGATATTATCTCAGATTTTGAACTTGATTGAGGGGATCAACAAAATTAACCGTGTAAAAGTGTACAATAGGGATTCATTTCATGCTTGTCCTATCTCATTATGCTTAAATGCATTTTGATTAATATTTTAGATTTCAATAACCTTTAGTTAAAGGGTGGTTAAAGAAACCTGTAACAATTTGTTTTTTTTTTCTTATAGGTTTTTGTTTTTTATTTTTAAATAGTAATTTTTTTGTATTTATATTAACTCTAACATATGGATATAAAATTATATATTTTATCCTTTTTTTAATAACCAACTATTTTCATAAACTAAGTGGTTGGTTGTGTCTATCTACATTCACTAGCCACTTTACTTGTGGCTATGTTGGTGTAGTTATAAAGATATTTTATACCTTGTGATTGAAATGGGAAAAATGTTAATATTAAAAGTGATTGAAAGATTAAAAAAAGTAATATCTAATATAAATCTAATTAATGATCTGTTGGCCATCAAAGGCAGTCAAGTTTTTAGTTTAGAGTTGGGGGTTTCTCTTTTCAATGAGAACCATAAAGAATCGACATAATGTAAAAATGGCTATTGGAACTGAACTTTTTTGTATACTATAGAGAAATTATTCAAATTTAGGTGATAGAATATAAGCAGATGTTGTTAATGGTGCAAGTTATAGCTATAAAAGCACCTTTATGTACTTGCATTTCCACAAATGCTTCGTCAATGTAAGAAATAGTGTTATGACTATATGTGTACTCAGGTTTAATTGATTCACGTCATCTTCACCCCTTTCGTAGTATTGGTTTGGGTTTTGCACAGTGGAACAATGTCTCGAAATGGTACACTACTACATAGAGAGGGTTATTAAGACAATATTTGTGTACATTGTCTCAACGTAGGACCAAAAAAAATTGTATTGTCTTAACTATTGTATTTAAGTGGGTGTCTTAAGCTATTGTCTTAAATTATTGTCTCAAACTATTGTGTTTTTTTTTTGTAAATAAAACTTTATATTACTGTACAGAGTCCAAATTACGAAGCAGAGAGACGACTATGGTCGGTCCAAAAGAGGGGGGACCTTAGTCCTGGCTAGAGACAGCCCGACCTGGACTTGAACAAAACTGATTGACCAAAAATTTACAGTGTGTTTCCATATCCTATATCTCCCCCTGTTCTTCCCATTTCTGTGATAGATCCAAATCCTATTACATGGAATCCCCTCCCACAAAAAAGGCGCTTTAGTGATTTTATCGCCATCTATCCAGCAGAGAGACACATACTGCCTGGTACTAACCCTACTGTGATTATAAAGACTGAGATACATCATCAAAAGAAGTAAAAACAGAAAGGCTGAGACTGAAATGAAATATAATTCCATCACCAAACAAGAGATCGAGACTGATAGGAAACTCAAAACCCACTAGGGGGACTAGCGATCCAACGAGGAGCAACAGCAGCGGGACTTCCGGCCACCAGGGGCTGCATACCTGAAACCAACGACGAAGACAGCATCATGGGACCAGTGGGTCTTCGCACCTCCTCCCTTCCTCTGGGGCTTTCCTGATCACAGTGACCCATCTTCTCCCGAGGCCTGGTCGTTTCCAACGCACGACGATCAGCTAGGTGGAAAGGAAATCCCACGCGTGCAGCAAGAACATCCAATTTATGATGCATAGTGTGGCATTCCGCATTATGTTCCTTCCAGAAAGGAATTGGTTCCTTGTCCCCCTCCTCTTTGGCTTCCCGCATCGTGGCAGAATGCCCGACTAGGTGAACCGTAACCTAATAGGTCAAGAGCATTCGATCATATGCCGAGGCCCGACCCGCTGTGTTACCCGAGTCCAAAACCCAGTCAGCAACCTCTTTGTGAAGGCGCTCCCTGGGCATGGCTTTCACTTTCTCCCATAGCCCTTCCACCACCCTATCAACCTCCTTTCGGATGCTTAGCAGAACATGCTCCTTATAACGATCCGCCTCCTCTTGGGATAAATTTTGTGTGCGCGTCGCCTGGCAAGTCTAGCGTTTGGACAGATTCCTAGTGACCCGCTTTAGACCGGGAGCAGCTACCTTCTCTTCATCCTTCCTAGAGTACCACTTGAGGGCCATTGCGTGGAACTCCAAGGGAAAAAACAACCACATAGAGCAACAAACGGGGTGATTCGCAGAGCCCAGCTCAACCGCACTATACCAGACCATGAGCGAAGATACAGACCTTCTAATTTCGGTGAATGACTCATCGAGAGCAAACGCCTGAGTGCCGGGATATAATGGGAGGTCATTCATGAGAACATACTCATCCCTGCTGAAAGCCTGCGTCATGTCCATCATGATACCGCGAGCTTCCGTCCTGAATTGATTATCCATGTTCGAACAATTATCCCTGCTAACAGAGCTGAGCGTGTAAAGGCCCATGCTAGAATGCAAAATAATGAGAGGGGACCTGTCCCGGAGCTGACAGATCTTTTCGCCACCCATTCTCATCTGCATTAGGGCTGGTGCATGCGGACATGCTCGCGCCTCCTTGTGCCACCTGTTCTTCCGTCCGGGCGATCCTCCACTTGAGTGTTCTCGGTTAAGTCCATGATGGCCATGTGACGGCATTGCTGGGCCCATCCTTCCTCGGCGAAAACATCAAGTCTATCACATGGAAATCCAACTCCGCATTCCACCCCAGCATTTGCCAGGCAGTCGACCACCTTATTCGCTTCTCTCCTGACATGGATAAAGGAGGTGGCGGGATGCACCCAAAGGAGGACATGTAAACACTCCAGTCTGTAGGCAAGTCTCCAGCTCAAAGATATTTTTTCGGTCATTTGGCCATTCATGAGACGTTTGGCCACTGCAATGAGGATATGGGAATCGCCTTCGACTATCACGGGAAGAAGACCCCCCTCGATTAGAATTTCCATTCCACGAAGGAGGCCTTCCAGTTCTGCAGAATTGTTGGTATCCTCCCCAATAGTTCCCATGAACACTATCCTGATCTGGCCTTCATGATCACAAACCAAACCTCCAAACCCTGCCTAACCCGAGTTTCCGCGAGAGGCGCCATCGAAGTTAAGTTTGAAGACGTCGGGAGAGGGATCCTCCCATGAATATGGGCTAGAAGGTATGCACCGCTTGTCACGGAGACTCAGAGCTTCAATTATAGGCGTGTTCAAGCCCCAATTCTCTGCAACATGGAATTTCGCTCTTGGGATAAGCTTGTCCTGTTCAGTCCACTGCATACACTTAATTGAGGAAAGCAAACTGTCTTGCACTACATTCCAGATTTCCTTCGTGCTTTTGCGACGTCCATGAAAGATCCTTGCATTTCTTTCTTTCCAAATGCACCACATAGCCATGCCTGGAAAAGCATTCCATATGGATCTAAGGATTGGGCTAGAGAAAGCTCTCTGGTTCTAGACTCTGATAGTTTGGGCTGGGAGCCCTCGGATCCTATCGCTTCTTCTGAACATCAACACCCCCTTGTCCCAAATGGCTTCCATGAAAGGGAAACTATCCAGAATATGTCCCATCGTGTCCTCCGCGCGAAGGCACAAGCAACACTAGGATGGACCAACTATGCCCCATTTTCACAGGTTGTCGTAGGTGAGGATTCTTCTTCTGACAACCAACCAGATAAATAGGGCCACCTTGGGCCATAAGTTGACTTCCCAGATTTTCCTCCAAATGTCATCCTCCTCTTTGTTCCTTGTCATCCTGATGCTATAAGCCTCCTTGACACTAAAGGAACCTTTCAGAGAGTAACCCCACTGTAAAATATTAGGGCCCGCCTGAGATCTAATACAACGTTTGCAAATTTCCTCCAGAAAAGTTGTCCAGTCTTCTTCACTCATAAGGGCAGGTTTCATGGGAAAGTCCCACCTTTGGAAATCATCTTGAGGATCCGGGTGCCAAGCCTGGTTCACCAGAATCCAACCTCTCTCTTGTTTCTGTTGATTGATATGGATCCATCTAGGATTTCTTCCAAGGGTGGGGAACTGGTTCCATGAATCATCCCAGAACTCCGCGCGATTGCCATTCCTGATTTCCTAGAAGCTGTGTTCTTGGACTATAGATCTTCCAGCTAAGGCTTTTAGCCATATGGGCGAACCACTGGGATTTTTGTTGAAGCGAATCAGGGCATGACTAGGTCTGCCCCTTGCATATTTCACATTCCATAATTTAGCCCAAGGTTCCGATGTGTGAGAGACCCATCGCCACCAAATCTTGGCCCCTAAAATCTCAAACATGATTTCCAGATCCCTCAGACCGAGACCACCCTGGTCCTTAGGTTTACACACATCCTCCCAGCTTACTAGAGAGAATTTGGCCTTCTTTTGGCCTTCTCCCCACTCGATCCCCAGAGGAAATTGCGTTGGATGCTTTGGATTTGCTTGAGGATGGCCTTTGGGGCCGCTAAAACCGAGAAGAGGTATGTCGGCATTGCCTATAAGATAGAATTGACTAGGATCACTCGGCTGGGAAAATTTAGGGAGCGGAGGACCCAGCTGGATAGTTTCTGCTTTAATTTGTCCATGAATTCCTACCATTCTGCTATTTTTGGCCGATCGAGCCCCATAGGAATGCCAAGGTATTTGGTCACAAGACTCCCTCTGGAAAAGCCTAGGACTCTCAATATATTCCGCTGGGTGGTCGGGGGGGTGTTAACAAAGAAAACCTGGGATTTATTGGGATTAACTGCCACGCATGAGGCCTACGCAAAAAGGTACAGGCATTTTTTGAAGCTTCTGGCTTCTTGGACTGAAGGGTGCCCCATGAGCATGGTATCATCCACAAATTGTTGGCGAGTCTGAGGGGGGATCCCTTCCTGAGTTTTCACTCCCCGAATGGTCCTATGGCTAACCTGGTCATCTATGAGGCGACTTAGGCCCTCCACCATGAGAATGAATAAGAAAGGGGACAGAGGGTCCCCTTGACGAATGCCCCTGGAGGGTTGAAAGGACAAAGTCGGGGACCCATTGAGGAGGATATTAAAGAAAGGGGAGGAGACCAATGACATGACCTAGTCCACCCATCCTGGGGAAAATCCATAAGCCCCCAGCATTTTCTCCATGAATTCCCAGTTGAGTTTGTCATAGGCTTTAGCAATGTCAAGTTTGATCATCATCCCAAAGATTTTGGAGCTCTTAAGCGAGTGTAGCACTTCATGAACCAAAACCACTCCGTCCAGAATTTGTCTTCCTTCCACAAAACCCAATTGTTTCGGACTTATAAGCATCGGAAGGAGGGTTTTGAGTCTATTAGCAATGACTTTGGATATGATCTTGTAAATGACATTACATAGAGCAATTGGTCTAAATTTATCAGGGGATTCCGCACCTGCCTCTTTCGGGATGAGGGTGAGGAATGTAGCATTAAAAGCCTTTAGGACTCCTTTCTTTAGTCTGGATTCTTCCACAATAGCCAACACATCATTAGAGGAATTTTGGGGTCTAAAATGGGCCTCCTAAGGAAAATAATAAAATAATAGTTAAAATAATAAAATAATATTGATTAGTTTTGGAGGAAGAAAGAAAAAAACTACTTTTTGTGTTCGTATTTTTGACATATCTCCCTGTGTTTTTACTCAAATTTCAATTGAGAGAGCTCGTTGGATGCGGAATCAAATTTCGCATCCAACGAGCTCTCCTGATTGAAATTTGAGTAAAAACACAATGAGATATGTCGAAAATACGAACAAAAAAAGTAGTTTTTTTTTAATGACAAATATGTCAATTCAACCATTATGGTTGACTTATTTTATTGAAATTCTATTGGTTCTTGAATTCCAACTCACAAAAAATTATTTTGGCACGTTTTATTATAAGGCCCATTTTAGACCCCAAATTTCCTCTAATGCCTCCTTGATCAGGTCCCAGAAGAGGTGAAAGAAGTTGGAAGTGAACCCATCCAGTCCAAGAGCTTTTCCCAGAGCCATTTGGTTAACTGCTTCCTCCACTTCATGCATCTCAATAGGCTTGACCATCATTTCGTTGTTTTTTGCATTAACCATTCTGGGAATTAAGCTGGTGATTTGTTCAATCTCCCTGCTTCTATCACCCACCTCTTCCCTGAGGATCTCTGAGAAGTACCGAGTGAGTTCAGTTTCTATTTCCCTCCTGGTCTCCACTCTATCTCCACTTCTGGTTTTAAGCTTTTGAATTCTAGAGTTGTTCTTGTTCTGGATCATCGAGTTGTGAAAGAATTTAGTATTTCTCTCACCTTCCTTCAGCCATTTCACTCTAGCCTTCTGCTTCCAGTAAAGGGCTTCTTATCTCTCTCTGGCTCCTAGCTGATCCATGAGATCCTTTTCTGTACTTTTCATTTCCTCACTCCAGCCAATTTCCATGCCTTGTCTGTTGATGAGGTCCAGCTCCATCAGCAGTTGTTTCTTATCCTCGAAGATGTTTCCGAATTCTTCCCGATTCCACTTGCAAATTTTTGATTTCAGAGCTTTTAGTTTCTGTTGGAATCGGAACATTATGGTTCCTGGGGGGGGAACAAAATCCTGCCACCACTGACCTACCAGGTCCTTGAAGTCCTTGTGTTCCATCCAGCAGCTTTCAAATCTGAAGGGTTTCCCTCTGCAAGACCCTGTCCCATCCCAATGAAGACTGATGGGCCAGTGATCTGAGCCATTCACCGGGAGCACGGAAGCCATAATGTCCCCCATACTATGCATGATATTTTATGACACCAAGAAACAATCCAGCCGAGAGGCCACCAGATGCTCTCCTCCTCTCTTGTTGTTCCACGTGAACCAGCCATTTCCCATTTCCACGTCGACCAATGGTCCTCGAGCCAGACATTCACTGAATGCTTCTTGGGATTTACCCAGAGCACGTCGTCCCCCCTTCTTCTCTTCAAGGTTGGTGATGAGGTTGAAATATCCTCCAAGGACCCAAGGCTCCTGTCCTGCATGTCCCTAGATCCATTGGAGGAAACCCATAAAGGATTGCTTTTCCTGGAAACTGCTAGGCCCATAGATGTTTCCCATCATACGTCTAACTCCCGAGTCAAGAAAGAAAAAGTCTGCCATAAGAGCAAACTTGTGGACTCTCCAGTTGGAGAGTTCCACCAGTCAGAGGTGCCATAGGATAGCAATGCCTCCAGATTGCCCTACTGCATCAGTAGCCATAACCTGGCTTCCCTTCCATATCTTGTCTTTGATTTTCAGCATATATTCTAAACTGCATTTGGTCTCCTGAAGAAACAAAATGTCTGGGGATTCCTGTCTAATCTTGCGATTTAAAGTTTTCCACTTCCTAGCATTACAACACCCTCTAATATTCCATGAGATGAGCTTCACTGACAAACCTTTTTAGCTTCAGAGAATGCCGCCTGGATCGTGGGATACTGGCTGAATTCGATCAGCCTGACTCCCACCGCTGCTATTTGCTGCTTATTGGTCTTTCATCCTCGGTGCATTTCCTCCTCAGGATATTTCCTCTTGCTGCCCTTCTGGGCATCTGGGTCAATTCCCAGACATTCCACCACTCCTGATTTTATTATTGCTTCCTGGAGGATTTCTAGTTGACGGCGGGAGACGTATCCTTGGCCTTTCTTTCTGCATTCTTCCTCTAAGGTGTCCAGGTCCATATCACCCAGGTCAATGTCCTCACCCTCTTCCTCCTCCACACCTTCCATCTGCTAGGCATCCTTTGGTTCTGAGGAGGGTGGAGTATTTTCACGCTGGTTTTCTGACTGGGTTCAAATCTGCTTCCCCTCTTCCTCGTCCATTGACGCTAAAGCTTCGAATGCATTCCCTTGGGATTTCTCATGGATCAGGGGGGCCGAACGTCTCAAACTATTGTGTTAAATTTAAGAAAAAAATGTATTAAATTTAAGACAATAGTTTAAGACACCCGCTTAAAGACAATACTTAAGACAAGACACACACTTTATTTTGTCTTAGGTTGAGACAATTTATAAAAATATTGTCTCAAATATTATCATAATATCCCCTATATGTAATACTGATAGAATGCAACTATTTATGAGAGGGCACAGTGGAATTGATCCACCAAGCTTCTGCATTATATAATGCAAATGCTCTACCCTTGAGCTAGCACCCTGCAACTTCATATACAAGAAGAATATTTGTATTTTTATTGGTTTATCAAGTAATTCACACAGGGGTTTTTTCACTCTTGGGTTAAATGATCAACATGAGGATTTTCCATAAAAAAGAATAAGCATAATCATATACCTCCAAGGAATAAATATGCATCTAAACAAATGATAAACTTAAAAACTATTCACAACTATCCAATTCTTCATTTATAAATTTATAGAAAGATGTTCTTTCCTATTAAGTTCCATCTTACCTTGTCATAATGAACAATCGCCACGAAAAGGACAGTTATTATAAATCAGAAGTAGATGATTTTTTTCAATGGAAAACATAGAAATATATTTCCTTAGTTTAGAAATATATTCCATTCAAATGTGGCATCATGTATTTTCCACACTGTAGTTCTAGACCCATGCACCAATCTATTGAATATCAAACCATAATATGTGGCTTGTGATAATATCTTGGGGCAGGGGAAATCATGAAAATGGTGCATCCAAAAGAGTAAAGGAAAGGTAGGCATGGTCAGTAATAAGGAGTGGGTGGGAATCAAAGAGATTCTAGAGAATTGGGATAAAGGCCTTTTTATCTAGAACATAGTCAACCACACTATCCCTACCACTAAGTATGCAGTATTTTATAGATATATAAAACTAATAAAATGGTGTAATTGTTGACATTAGAAGGAAGTTAATGTGTGTGTTATAGTCAAATAATGCATGTAAGAAAAATTGTGAATAAAATAGCACTATTTTAAACCTACAAACACCCCACAATTTAATGTTACATGATTTATTAAGGATAATTCACAAGTGACATCCGCATTAAAGGATTGCAAGAAAGTGTATCATAGATGCCAATAGAAAACAAGGGCCCTTCAATTCCATTAGATCTTCTCTTACTAGAGACACAGTAAATATGATCTAGGACATACAAAAACAAGCTAGCACATATAATAATTTAACTCAAAATCCACCTTGATGAGGATGAGTCAACTTCCCCTGCTTGGAAGATACACGTGCACAATGGTGAGTTATCATCTTCAATAGAATCTCCTGAAAATTAACGCAAAAGTGACCCACCAATAAGTTTAGAGAATATAGACCTTAAATAATGACCAATATAATCAAAATACGTATCCTACCTCTATCACAACAATACACCAATACCCATCTCATATAGCCCAAATAGGAGATAATTCAAGAAGAAAAAAATTATCTTGTTCTCACCTTCAAGGATTTGGAGATTGACTTGTTCTTGCCTTCAAGGATTTGGTCCAATACTTAACTATTTCAAAATTACATGCCAATACTCAATTGTTTGTAAATTTATCCAAATAACCTATATGAATACACACTTTTATCCACCACATCCTCATAATATGAAAACACACTTTTATCCACCACATCCTCATAATATGAATACACACTTTAATCCACCACAATTTAACTACTATTCCAAAATCCTATAACATAAATTATTTCAAAACTCATCAAAATTCATAAATTTTTCCCCATCATAATGTAAATGTAGAATCTCTAATGACATAGGGATTAACCTCCATGAGGCTGATAGGTATTATAGAAAGAAAAACAAGAAAACCTTCGGCAATAAAACAGCTGTGTTTCAAATAAATATATTCTTCAAATTATTAAAAACAAAAATTAACCCACAAATAAAGCCTTTTCAAAACAATATATTGACAATATGTAGGCAGATCATCCTTGTTCCCACATATGTCATACTAAAATTGAGGTAAAAACTAGTTGATATCTTATTATGTGGTTGAGAAAAAAATGGTGGATGTTTTTCAAAATAAATTATGTTATCAGTTAAAAACACATTAAATCTTACTTTTACTCTCTAGAGACCACTGGTTGAATGGATATTTTGAAAACTAAAGATGAGTTATCATAAAAAATCAGATTAATCCAAAAGTATGGTAGTCTTCACAAACCATAAATATATGAATATCAAACAAAACCAGATCTAAATTTAAAGAAGATCACTGATTGAATAGACATTTTAAGACCAAGGATGAACTATTACAAAAGTCAAATTGACAAAAAATTAGTGTGAATAATGCTTAAAAAATTAACATCAAACAAAACTCATTTGAATTTTCATCCCTTATATTACAAAAGTGGTTGATTGAAAACATTTACATTTTAAAATGTTATATTACATGCTAGAAATGAACCTATGAGCTCAAACAAACCACCCAAATCATACACTTATGAGAGACTAGAAAGTACTAACCTTGCTAGCCAACCATTGAAATCATTGCTCAAGCATTAGATATATAGAAACTATTTGTGGGGAAAGTCCTAAAAACTTGTTGGAAGGCCTTGGAAGAGTCTTTAGTTGCATGGGAAGAGGCATTGTTAATTCTTTCTCATTAAAATTTAACCCATAAAAATAACAAAACAAAACTAGAAAAATGATGAAAACTAAAATATATAATTCACCAACACCCATATTTTCAACCTTATCACTACAACAAAACCCTATGATTAGTGTCTCTTTTAGCTTCCTTTTTAGCGTCCACTATCACTTTTAGTGTATTTTTCATCATTTTTTAGACAAAGTGGACGCTTTTCCATGGGATGGCATTTTTAATGGTGTTATTTGCTTCCCTTTTTAAAAGTTGACGCTATTTTGGACGCTAATTAGCGTCCCAATTAGCATCCTAATTAGCGTCCCTTTTCAAAATTTGACACTATTTTGGACGCTAATTAGCATCACAATTAACGTCCCAATTAGCGTCCCAATTATTACCACAATTATCATCCCAATTAGCATCCAAATTAATGTCCCAATTAGTGTCCAAAAAAACATCCCATATAACGCCAAGAATAGCCTCCAAAAAAACATCCTTAATAGCATAACACCATATATTAATCTAGGGTTAGCAACAAGAACTGTGCCATGAATTTCAACAGGAAAAACATATAACATAGTGCCAAGTATAGATCATGAATTGTTCTTACAAAACATTCAACATAGCACCAGGTATATATCTAGGTTTAACGCCTCGAATAATGCCAGAAATTTCGAAAGGAGCCGCGCTAGGAATTGCACTAGGTTTAGAGCTAGGAATTTTGTTTGAAAAATGTTCGACATAATGACATATATATCAACACCAATGTCAATGATCATGATTCATGTGATAGTACTTTTGGATTGATTAGGGAAAAGAATAGACACATTCTTAGGCACATGCGTTCAAAATATGTTCGAAGACATGGGATATGAACTCCCAATGGAGCCTCAGAGATGAGATTCCTCATGTATGTGTTGTTTCTCTTAGCTTAGTAGGATTTTGAACTCATGGAATCAACCTATTTCCAATGCCAAATCTAAGGTTGCTACCACTTTCCACATGTCATTATTAATCGGAGTTCATAACATCTTTCCAAAAATTGTTGTTTGGATTCCTCCTCATAAGTGAAGGATTTTGAGTCAATGACATGGCTTATCTGAGATATCAAACCACAGTAACCTTGAAGCCTCACAATAGGCTTATTAAAGAGATGATTATGATGATGATGATGACATGAATGATGATTATGACACTGATGATGACTATTGTGATCATCATCATTTCCATCATCACCATCATCAAAAACATCATCACTATCATTCTCGTCCAGTTCATCATCGTCATCATTTAAAGCATATGGGATATGGTTAAAGCATGCATAAAAAGTAGGATATGGTTACAATTTTAAGCATGCATAACTTATAACTATGATTGAGCACATTTTAATCTTGGAACTTATAGTGAAATTGGGTTTATTTACCTCTACCAACACTTTCTTATAAGGATCATCATCATCAGCAGCATTCATATCATTCTCATTTTCATTGTAACTATCATTGTCATAATTACTATCATCATCATCATCATCATCATCATCATCATATAATCTCATTATTTTCAACTTCATTGTCATTGCCATCATCTTCATCATCATTATCTATCTCATCATCATCGTCATCATCTTCATCACTGGCATTGAAGCACACGTGGCGAACATGGATTTGAAGCAAACGTGGCATTGACATGGACAGAGAGGCGAACGTGAAATTGAAGCAAAAGTAAGGACATTGACGTGTTAGGCCCCCTAAACTTTTGGAAAATGTGGCATTGAGATGGAAAGTGACATGTCAATACCATATTGCTTCACAATCCAAGCTCCCGTACAAGCAAAACCATTCTTCGCGAGTGCGATAGGGACCAGGACCTGAAGTTAAGGTCATGTGTGAATATGTTGAGAGCTAAGTGCTAAAGGATAAAATTTAATATTATTTATATTAACACACATGGGTAGTTTGGTTACTTTGAAAATATAAAATATATAATTTTTTTGTATTAATAAAAAGTTACTATTTGATTAGTAAAAAATACAAAATATAAACTTCTTTAATTAATATAGTAGAACCAAAGCTTAAAATTGGATTTATGACCTAAACCTATAATTTTTTACTACCACATAAGAGGTAAACGATGATGCTAAGAAAATTGTTTTATTCAGAAGGTTAATTAAGGCGCTTGTTATAAGCAATAAAACATACTAGTATGTGTGTAGTTGGATTCAATGTCAATTTGTATGCTTATAATGTTGGAAAATGTGTAACATATACTAAACATCTTAGTAATTTGATAAGTATTTTGGCCTTAGAATTGTATTTAAATTGGCCTTGAAATATCTAATTGGATGAAATTCTTCCTTGGTAACTACTAGCCATACAAAGGAAAAATTATTAGTTCAAGATATTTCCAACGGACGTAAAGGGATTGCTCCCAACATGGAAATCCCAGATGGAGCACTTTACATTACAATGATGTACCCTACAATGAATATAAAGAACACTAAAATATATTGACCTTAATAAAGTCTAATAAATTGATATGATGCAAAATCATTATTAGGGTATATGTATTTCCAAGCACTCTAAAGCCATCGATACTATCTCAATTCTATCTCATTTTACCTCTTTGCATTTAGCTAGTCATATTGTGTTATTACGACAAATTTCAAGCGATAGGTGGGAAACGATGGAAATGATGTTGATGATGGTAAAAATGACAATGAAATTGATGACAAGGATGATGATGATGATGATGATGACGATGGTGACGACGATGAGGATGACGAGGATAATGATTATGATGAGGAGGAGGATGAGGATGAAGATGAGGATGAGGATGATGATTAATATGGTGAAGTGGAGTATGAGTATGATGATGAAGACGGTGATATTGATGAAGAAGAGGGTGATGACGCTGATGATGAGGATCATGACGAAGATGTTGATGATTATGAAGATGATGAAGATGACGATGACGTTGAGGATGATGAGGATGAGGATGAGGATGATGTTGAAGATGATGAAGATGAATATGATGAGGAGGGGGAAGAGGGTGACGATGCTGATGATGAGGATCATGATGAAGATGTTGATGATTATGAAGATGATGAATATGACATTGATGATGAGGAGGATGATGCTGATGAGGATGAGGATGAGGATGATGATGATGATGATGATGATGGTGATGATTATGATGATTGGTGTAAAAGGTCTACATATCAAATATGAGTTCATAAATCAAATGCAGTGTAATAATGTCAAATCTTGATTCTTTGGGAAAATCCATTATTGTAGCTATAAGAATATAAACTATTAACTCAACACCCTAACACCATAATACACTATGATTATTAATTGCCACATTGGAAGATATCACACAACAGATTTTCAACCCAAAATCTGACACCTTGCATGTCTGAAATTCGACACTTCTCTGTCTCATTTTTTATGCATGTACTTTTTTTGGGTGTCGGTGGCATAACATCGGATCTTTGATAGTCTACTAATGTGGGTTGAATATCCGATAGACCATTGTGTCAGATATTCGACCGTTTTTCCTTCCGAAGTGCCAACCAAAATTGTATAAACCATCGAAAATTCGACGTCCTCTGACCCTTGCAGCGTCAGCCTTTCGAAAGACAGACGTGTCGGAGTAATGGCAGTGTCGTGGGTTTATATCAAAACACTGTTGAAAATCCGACACAATCCGACGCTAGAAGAGTCAGCCTTCCGATGCAGTCCGGCACTTTAACCATTGGTCGTCCGATGAGTGGAAGCGTCAGACTCATGACACAACCGTCGGATGGGTTTACCAGAGTGTCGAATGAATGTTGGAAAAGCGATGCCTATTGATGGATTTAAAAAAAAATCCAAAGATTTCACTTATGGCCACATGGTTTCAGCCTAGAATTTGACCATTGTAGGAAGCCTGGTAGCAAACTAGAGGATTCTATGTCAAGTATATATTTCATCTTTGCACATATAGTTATCACGACCACTTTTCTCTTAACTTTACTTTTCACAAAATAGAAAACCCGATATCCTCAAGAGAAGCACCCTCCTTTCTATTTATGGAATAAGGAAGAGAGTAATTACAAGCAAACCCTGTACTAGGTCTACAAGTGGACCACTTAACAAGAAAAAGTCCAATCTAACCGATCCATGAACACTTTAAGAGAATGTTCCTTAACTAGAGACATTACATGTGCTAAGGGTAGGTGATTACAACACAACTTCTGCCTACACACTTCTCCAAGTAACTCAAGTAGTGTGAACCACATGTACAAAGGTCACGTTGTCACATACCCCAATTTTGAAAAAAAATAATATTATCATATTAGATTTTATTTCAAGACAATATGTCAAATTTTATGCTAAGTTGTAATTGATGACTCAGCAGAGTCAAGGATGTTGAATGTAATTCTGAATATTTTAATTATAAATAAATAAAAGTGGAGACAACATCTTGGGAGAGCTGTTAAAAGAGTGTTTACTAGACAAGTTGGTGGAGGATAATGGGTGGAGAGCATATAGACAAGTGGCAGCATCCTCAAACACTTCCAATGTTGTAGGTGGCAACCTCCCTACATTTGGGGTCATGATCCCCCAAGAAAGTGGGATTAGAGCAGGTGGCTCAATTAATGACAACTAACCCAAAAATGCCTAGGCAATCTTAATAAAAATGCCCATTGAAGAGAGATGAGGCTTCTCATTCCAAGAAGAGAATCATTCAGGTGAATGTACTTCAAAGGATTTCAATTGGAAGGGAATTGATGGAAGGTGTTTGTGAGATAAACTACAGATAGTGATCTAGTGCAGCTTTTTAGCTGAAGGATCTTCCTGCTGAGTGCAGAGTTATTACTAAGTCATTGCACTAGTATTTTGTTGCTTGCTCCACCAGTTCTCAGCCAAGGAGACCAGGAACAGGCTCGGGGGTCCTGAGAAGATGCTGTTTGAGCGCTCTACAGGAGTTGGTAGGGAGGAATGGCCTCCCAACATTGTTGTTGTCCAGCTTAAAACCATGTTCTACAGTCTTTTATTTACTATGATAAAGTTTATATTTGAGACTGACTGATTAATGAATGATTACATGTTTGGTAGTGAAGTGATAGAGTTTGTAATCCTTTAGTTATTTGAAATATTGAATCTTTAATTGATGAAAAATAATCCAAACCTGTGTTTTTCCACGTCTAGAATGAACTAGACCGTACTCTAGCACATGCAGTATATTTCAAAATAGATGAAGGATATGATAGAAATATAGTTTGAATAGAGTTATTATGTATTTTAGAATAATGGAATAATTTATTTCTGCAAATAGTTGTTTTCAGGAAAGATTATTAACCTGTCTAGTTAAGTTTATTGTTTAAACCAAACTGTTATAATAAGAATGCTAGCAAAGAAATAATCATAATACTTTACAGATAGCAGGTTTATTTTCTTTAGCAAGTTGTTACAGTAATAGGTTATTATCCTTTTACAAAACTTTATTCTGTAAAATTATACTATTAACCTGTAACAGAGGTAAAAGAATCAATTTAGACAAAGCACACATTTATTTCTGTGAAAAAGGAATAAACGTTGTTTGCATAGTTTATTTTATTGTTCATATTATCTAACCATATCTACAAATGTTTATATTTCAATTAGGGTAATACTAGCATAGTTATTTTATATAAATAATTAACTACAACAATATAGAACATTGTAACCACGAACAATAACGAAACCTATCTATGTGTTTATTTAAATAAAATAGATTGAATTCAATGGTAATTAACATTTAATAAATATTATCTATAAATGAACTAATTCATTTAAATAATTTAAACAAAAGTTAATTATAAAAGGAAGTACAGGGTCGAAACCCTCATAGTATTAACATTGTAGTTAATAAGCAGCTAAGCAATAATCCAACTTAAGCTATAATCCAAGGTTCTGGATTAGTTAGTATTCTTAACATTAAAACTTTTGCATGTTATCACAATCCTTTAAGGACAGAGAAAAATAAATTTTAAAATATAACACTATATACCTGTAACAACAATTAAGTTAAAATTATTATTGAACTAAAAGCCTAAAGAATAAAATAAAGAAATCATTTTATACACAGGTCACCTATAGGAAAAATCCCTTGCTCAAATATCCAAGCTTGTAACAAATTATTATTGTAGGAAGGAATAACATAATAGGTTTTAATAATACATTAATGCAAGATAAAAATTAAACAGTAGAGATTTCTATTACACAGTCGAATAAGGGTATAAACCCTAGTATACAAAATTACTTAAGAGCATAGAAATTAACAGAGTTCAAGCTCAAGAGAGATAATATCTATGTTTTAAGACTATAGAGAGTATGGATTAATAGGCCGCAAAACCTTTTAACTAAATAGTATATAAAAACAAGTAAAAGCAACATTTACAAATCACGGCATAAGCCGGGGTACCCTGCTAACAGCAAGGGTTTAACAAAAACTAAACAATTAAATCGAAGAACAGTAACACGTGAAGGGTCACTTGCAAGCCGTAACTTCCAACCAAAAACTGTCCCTTAAGGACTAAACAAGCTTGAAATGCCATTGGTTCTCCAGGGCTTACCCGTAGTCAGAGTGACGGCTTGTACTCGATTGTGCTAGCTGCCCAGAGAGGTGCGAGCCGTTACTTGTAAGAAGGAGAAACCACATTAATTAGAATATGCTTCATATTGTAAATGGAATTAAGGTTAAAACTGTTTAAAAAAAACAAAAAATTCATACCTGGAAGTGAAGGTTATGTAGCCACTGAGAAATAGTAGCACCACCACCCGCGAGACAAAGAGCCAAACCTTCATTATCCCATTGACAGAGACGATATAGATGAATGCACAGGCCACTACTAGCAGCAGCAAGTAGAAGCTGAGCAACGACCAAGAAAGAATTTGACAATGGAGTGGGACTGTCACCATAATGAGAATCATAAGAACAACACTCTTGAAACCCTACGATAAGGACAAAGCTATAACAGCAGCAAACATCTTTTTAAAACTACCCCTGCAGACAGGGCGAGGAGGAACGAACCAAAAACCACTCACAGGCCAGGTCGTAAGCTTTAAGTCACGACTCTCTACAAACTCATGCAAAGGTAATCTCATAGTGCACAACGAGAGCCTGAGAATGAAGAAAGGGAACTAAACAATTTAAACCAGGACTCGGACCTCATTAATAAACAGTAGGATAAGCATGGCGACCATGGAAACAATTGCGGAGCCGCCCGAAGGCCCGAGAACCACAGAGGAGAATGACAAAGAATAGGGTTACATGAACTCTTATACTTCCAACACTTGGCCGAGAAGGAAACACGTGGTCACTTAGATTATTAACCATGCAGTGGGTCGATGCTATAGTCCCTGCATGCAAATGATTTACAATTATTTATGTTATAATCTATGAACATTCACGTAAATATTTTATTCATGCAAACAATTATAATGTTCCATGATCTTGTTTATATGTCAACCTACGGTGGTTTGGGCTTAGAACCATTAACCCTCGGATAGTTGACAAGTTAAACACATAATCATCATATAGTTCAGAATTATGATGATTGCATACCAATGTTTTATAATATAAAACCTTACCCATAAACAATTCGATGGAGTGGTCTAATGCCTCATTCTTTTACAATATCAAAGTTCTAACGTGAATTTATAATTACCATGTCTATCCATAATAAGCTTTGCGTTGACCTAGCAATCAATGCAACCTTATAAAGTATATTATTGCTCAAAGTAATTTATGCATGAAAGCTTTAGTTCATCGCTAACCATTTATCCAATTCATTATAGCATCGATGTTACGTTATGATTATTGGTAAGCCTTGTGCATATCATAAACTTTGTTTATGGAGAACTTATATGATACTTTGGGAAATACCAAGTAAAAGGCTATTTAAGCACCTAGAAAAACTATGATATTCATTATAAACTATGATATTCAATATGAAGTATTCCTAATAGTCTATGCATAGCTAATCATGTTTCTACAACTTTTATGTCATGACTTTATAAATTTACACAACATAGTTTAAATAGAATCATGAACTTTATAAATTTAACTGGTTTATAACCATAATTACTGGTATTTATGGATATCTTATAAACAAGATAGTTTATGTGTGCTAGCGAGTATCATAGGAAATCATAAATTCAGTGGGTGGCAAAAACTAGGATGTTGGCTATGTGTTATATGGGATCACTTTTATAAATTCTTTACATAGTTCAGATCAATGGAAGTTTAATAAATTTTAGTTATTTTACTCAACCATGGCATGTACTATTAGTTTCACCATGCTTTTGATTAGTAACATAATTTTAGAAATACCTAGTGCTTACATGACGTAGTAAATCAATCTTTCTTGAAGACCTTGACCTCAGTAAACTGTTTGTGGTTAGTAGCTCAATTCAAGAGAAGTATTATAGAAAAATAGGAAACTGAAGTGGAACAATCCCACTAGATTCTACGTCCTTAGGACCACATGTTTCACTGTAATGTTTAGAACCTTACAAGCAGTAATCTTCATTACGAAAGAGGAATATCAAGCAATTGGTTATACTATTACTATAAGTTGATAATGTATAATATTGATAGAACAATCATTATAGCAATACAGGTTATGCACTCTAAGTGAAAATAACTTACAAAAAGATCACAAGTTGTGAATCAAGGAAAGTATTTACTGTTGCTACTTACATTTAAGAAAGAACTCATTTACAGGTATTTCATTTACAAGAATAATTGAAGGAAACAAAACTACTTGTTTTACCTCATAGAAGTAGCTTGATATATAACAGCTTATTTACTAAGCTATTTATTTTGCAAATAGAAATATAGATAGATGCTTTATGGAATTAAAGGCGTTACTCGATCATTCATACCTGTAAAACCTGTAAGAACAAGTAAGCTTTCTGCGTTAGCTTAAAGGCTAAGTAAGCCCCTAAATCCAAAGACAATTCCACCTACTTGTCACACATTAAAAATCATCAGCAAAACTGAAAGATGAAATATTGCACAAGTTAACCTAACCTTGTATCAAAAGTAGAATGTTGAGTTAACTTAATCAAGATTATGTATAAACTACTATGGTAATTGTTTCTTTTGTAGATAACTGTTAACTGTTAGTAAACCATATTCTCAGCATTTTATGTTTTTCAAAATTTTAAATTTTTGTGAAAATTTGGGGTTTTGACATGTGGTATTAGAGCACAAGGTTCAAACACTAGGCCTTGATGAATCCCAACTAGCTTTTAGGAAATAGTGAACTGAATTCTTATGCTGACGTATTTTTCTTTTAAATGTTATTCAACAGAGAATTGTTTTCTGAATTTTAACAGGCAGGTATGGAAAGGCTGGAAGAGTATGCAGAGGAGGAATATCTAGTTACTGAAACAAGAAATCTACCAAGAGATTCTATACCAGAGGATTTAACTAGCAGTTCCTCAGAATTGTTACAAACTGTAAAGGACCTAAAAACTGAAATGGAGTATGTAAAGCAAGAAAATGAAAGGATTCTGAGGGCTCAAGAAGAGCTGAACCATATCCTAATTGAAAAGTTTCAAACTGAGGGTAGGGGTAGAAGAACAGAATCAGAAGATACAAGTCATCAACGTAAATCTAAAAAGATAAAACAAACTAAAACTAAAAGTAGTTCATTTTCTGAAGTGTTTGGAAAACAACGAAATTACCATTCTACTAGTGACAATAGTGATGATAATCAGTACACTAAAAAGAGGAAATACAAACCTTATGAGGAGATTTCTGGGGAATTCAAAAAGATAAAACCACCAAAATTTAATGGAGAGACTGAGAAGGGGGAGGAAGCTGAATCTTGGTTATCTCGGATAAAGAAGTACTTCCAAATATATAACTATTCTAACCAGTTAAAGGCTAGAATGGCTATTTATAACCTCTCAGGAAAGGCTAACATTTGGTGGTAGGACTTGAAAAGAGTTGAGGGAATAAAAGAGAAAAATGTAAACTGGAGTACCTTTAAGAGGTATTTCAAAAAGAAATTTATGTCTGAGCAATATTATGAGGAAAGAGAAAAGAAATTTTATGAGTTGAAGTTAGGGTCAATGACAATGAAAGATCTGAACAGCAAGTTCTTAAGTCTACTTAGGTATGTACCATACCTTATAGATGAGAAACCAAAGGTACAACAATTCCTCAGTTGTTTACCCTATCATATTAAGGATAGGATTGAATATGATAACCCAAAGACCTTGGAGGAAGCTATGAGAAAAGCTAACTTCTGTTTTGAGCAGAATCGGAAGAAAGAAAGCTTGGCCAACTGGAAAGCTAAGAAAAATAATAATCAGTTTGAACAAAAGAAGAAGGATTTTGTGCCTAACAGAAATGCCAAGAACAATAAGGCCAAAAATTATCCTAATAACAAGAACTTCCGAGGACATAAGAACAATACGCCCAACAATCAGAATAATTCTAAAGGTAAAGAGTTTGCAAATAATCATGGAAATTTTACCAAGAACTTTGAGCACAAAGAGCCTATCAAGTGCTGGGAGTGTAATGGCCCACACTATGCTTCAGTCTGTCCTAATCGAAAGAAAATTGTTAGAAACATTCATACTATACAAGAGGAGATTACCGTTGGGGAACTAGCAAGGACCATGCCCAAAATCAACGCAGCCTTGGAGAATCGATAGGATAAATATCAGACTTCCAAGGTGGAAGTAGAAGGTATGATAAATCAAACCCCTGTAACTATTTTGATTGATCCAGGAGCTAGTATCAGTTATATTGCACCTCAAATAGTAGAAAAATGTAAGTTATCTATTGAAAAATTTGAGAATTCTTGGTTAGTTCAGTTAGCCACTGGTGCTAAAAGAAAGGTAACTTGTTTTGTAAGAGAATGTGCAGTAGTTATGGATCATTTTAAAACTGTTGTCAAGCTTAATGTTTTGACTCTTGGTTCTTATGATTTGCTGATTGGTATGGACTTGTTAGAACAACATAGAGTAATTCTAAATTGTTATGATAAAACCTTCACATGTTTACACAGTGACAGAAAACCAGTAAGTGTTAAAGGAATTCCTAGAAAAATCACAATGAGGCAAATTTCTACTTTACAACTTAAAAGAGTTGTTAGGAAGGGATGTAAAGCTTATGCAGTAACTATAACTGATGAAGAGAGTCTAATCAAGACAGATAAGTTAAAATTGGAAGACATACCAGTCTTAAAGGAATATATTGATGTATTCCCTGAAGAAATTCCAGGACTACCTCCGAAAAGGGACTTGGATTTCACCATTGAACTAGTACCGGGTGCCTAGTTCAAATGCTCTGTATTGAATGAACATATTGGAACTTAATGAATTAAAATCTCAATTAAAATAATTAATTGATAAATAGTATATTCGACCTAGTGTGTCTCCCTAGGGGGCACCTGTCATCTTCGTTAAGAAGAAGGACAGAACCATGCGACTTTGCATAGATTACCGTCAGTTAAATAAGATGACCATCAAAAATAGATATCCATTGCCCCGCATAGATGATCTGTTTGATCAACTATGTGGAGCCACAGTGTTTTCAAAAATAGATTTAATATCTGGATATCATCAAGAATTAAAGATGAAGACATCTTTAAGACATCTTTCAGGACTAGATATGGACATTACGAATTTGTCGTAATTCCATTCAGGATTACAAATGCCCCAGTTGTTTTTATGTGTTTAATGAATAATGTTATGCATAAGTATTTAGATAAGTTTGTGGTAGTATTTATCGACGACATTATAATCTATTCAAAAACTGAAGAAGAACATAAAGAACATCTAAAAATTGTTTTGCAAGAGTTGCGAGATCATCAACTCTTCGCTAAATTTAGTAAATGTGATTTCTTCAAGGATAAGATTCAGTATTTAGGTCATGCGGTGACCAAGGAAGGAATTTATGTAGATCCTGAAAAGATAAGGGCAGTTGAAAATTGGCCAGTTCCTAAGGATGTGACGGATGTTCGATCTTTCATGGGAATTACCGGTTACTACCGGAGGTCCATTGAAGGCTTTTCAAGGATAACAAATCCAATAACTTCCTTGCAAAAGAAGGGAAAGAAGTTCGATTGGAATCAGAAATGTGAAGAAAGATTTAAAAAGTTAAAAACTTTATTAACCAGTGCACCTATTTTAAGAATAGCGGATCCTAATAAAGAATTTGTAGTGTGCACTGACGCCTGTAATGATGGCTTAGGCGGTGTTTTGACTCAAGAAGGGCATGTTGTTGCCTATGAGTCTAGAAAGTTAAAAGTTCATGAAAATAATTATGCAACATATGATCCGGAATTAGCAGCTATAATACATGCCTTAAAGATGTGGCGACATCACCTAATTGACAGAAAATTTATTTTAATTACTGATAATAAAGGATTGAAGTGTCTGTTAGATCAGCCTAATCTAAATGCCAAACAAGCTAGGTGGTTAGCCTTCTTAAGTGAATATGATTTTGAAATTCGGCACATAAAAGGTAAAGAAAATAAAGTTGTTGATGCATTAAGTAGGAATGCAAGGCTAAATTTTGCAGCAGCTATCAACACCTATGCTACAGATTTGGATGAATAGCTTAAAGAAGGAATAGAACAAGATGAAATTTACCAGATTTTGCAAGCTAAAACTAAAGAAAATCCAATAGAAAACTTAAGTAAAGGTTCCAGTTTAAATGAAAAGAATTTTTACTGTATAAGGATAGAATGTATGTACCTAACGTACCTAAAGTTAAGCTATTAATTCTAGATGAAATTCATAAAACTCCATATTCAGGCCATCCAGGTTATCAAAAGACTATAACTATATTAAGAAAAGAGTATTTTTGGCCAAATATGAAGACTGAAGTAGCAGACTATATTGCATAGTGTTTTGAATGCCAGCAGTTGAAAACTGAACATCAACACCCAGCCATATTACTTCAGCCATTACCCATTCCTAGCTAGAAATGGGAGATAATTAGTCTAGATTTTATTACAGGGCTGCCTAGAAATCAAAATCAGAATGATTCTATCATGGTAGTAGTTGATAAGTTAAGCAAAGCAGCTCACTTTATACCTGTTAAAACTACTTATAAAGCTGCAAACATAGCTGATATTTTTCTAAAATAGATTTTTCGATTGCATGGAGTACCAAAAGTCATAATCTCAGATAGAGATCCTAAGTTTATAGGAAACTTTTGGAACTATTTGTTTAAAGGGTTAAACACTACATTAAAATTTAGTACTTCTTTCCATCCTCAAACAGATGGACAAACTGAAAGGGTAAACCAAGTACTAGAAGATCTATTAAAAATGTATGTGAAAGACCAGCCAGGTAAATGGGAGGATTATTTACATATGGTAGAATTTGCTTATAATAATAATTATCAGACGTCAGCCAGATTTAGTCCTTTTGAAATTTTATATAGATCACAAAAATGTAATACTTCTATCTCTTGGAGTAATTCAGTGTATAGATTGTTATTAGGTCCAGAACTGTTAAAAAAATGGAAGAAATTGTAAAACAAGTGCAGGGAAATCTGAAAGTGGCACGGGATCGACAGAAAAGTCAAGCAGACTTCAAAAGGACTCCAAAGGAGTTTCAGGTAGGTGAACATGTGTTCATAAAGGTAAGACCCAAAAAGATCTCTCTGATACTGGGGAGTTGTGCAAAATTGGTACCTTGTTACTGTGGACCATTTGAAATTTTGTCTAGGATTGGACAAGTAGCTTATCAATTAGCATTACCACCCAATTTAAGAGTACATAATGTTTTTCACATTTTTGTATTAAAGAAATATTTTCTTGATGTTACTCATGTTGTTAACTAGAATGATGTATAGGTGGAACCAGAAGCAAATTTTCTAGTGGAACCGGATTATATCCTCGGGTGGAGGGATATCACACTTCAAAATCGCACCATTAGACAGGTGAAGGTGCAATGGAAGCACCTTATTCCAGAGGAAGCCACCTGGGAATTGGAAACTAAAATGCGAGATGCATATCCAATTCTATTCTAGAAGAATTATGAGGATGAAGAATAAATAACATCGAGAACGATGTTATTTTCTAAGGGGGTGTGTATCTCACATACCCCAATTTTGCAAAAAAATAATATTATCATATTTGATTTTATTTCAAGACAATATGTTAAATTTTATGCTAAGTTGTAATTGATGACTTAGTAGAGTCAAGGATGTTGAATGTAATTCTGAATATTTTAATTATAACTAAATAAAAGTGGAGACAACAGCTTGGGAGAGCTGTTAAAAGAGTGTTTACTGCTCAATTTGGTGGAGGAGATTGGGTGGAGAGCATATAGACAAGTGGCAACATCCTCAAATACTTCCAATGTTTCAGGTGGCAACCTCCCTACATTTGGGGTCATGATCCCGCAAGAAAGTGGGATCATAGCAGGTGGCTCAATTAATGACAACTAACCCAAAAAGACCTAGGCAATATTAATAAAAATGCCCATTGAAGAGAGATGAGGCTACTCATTCCAAGAAGAGAATCATTCAAGTTAATATACTTCAAAGGATTTCAATGGGAAGGGAATTGATGAAAGGTGTTTGAAGGGTAAGCCACAGATACTGATCTACTGGAGCTTTTCAGCTAAAGTATCTTCCTGCTGAGTGCAAAGTTATCACTGAGTCATTGGACTAGTATTTTGTTGCTTTCTCCACCAGTTCTTAGCCAAGGAGACCAGGAAGAGGCTCGAGGGTCCTAAGAAGACGCTGTTTGAGCACTCTTAAGGAGTTGGTAGGGAGGAACGACCTCCCAACGCCGTTGTTGTCCATCTTAAAAATAGGTTCTACAGTCTTTTATTTACTGTGTTAAAAGTTTATATCTGAGACTGATTGATTAATGAATAATTACATGTTTGGTAGTGAACTGATAGAGCTTGTAATCCTTAAGTTATTTTAAATATTGAATCTTTAATTGATGAAAAATAATCCTAACCTGCGTTTTTCCATGTCTGGAATGGACCAGACCGTACTCTAACATACGCATCATATTTTAAAATAGATGAAGGATATGATAGAAATCTGGTTTGAATAGAGTTATTATGTATTTCAGAATAATGGAATAATTTATTTCTACAAATAGTTGTTTTCAAGAAAGATTATTAACTTGTCTAGTTAAGTTTATTGTTTAAACCAGACTGTTATAATAAGAATGCTAGCAAAGAAATAATCATAATACTTTACAGATAGCAGGTTTATTTTCTTTAGCAAGTTGTTACAGTAATAGGTTATTATTCTTTTACAAAACTTTATTCTGTAAAATTATACTATTAACCTGTAACAGGTAAAAGAATCAATTTAGACAAAGCACACATTTATTTATGTGAAGAAGGAATAAACGTTGTTTACATAGTTTATTTTATTGTTAATATTATCTAACCATATCTACAAATGTTTATATTTCAATTAGGGTAATACTAGCATAGTTATTTTATATAAATAATTAACTACAGCAATATAGAACATTGTAACCACGAACATTAACGAAACCTATCTATGTGTTTATTTAAATAAAATAGACTGAATGCAATGGTAATTAACACTTAATAAATATTATCTATAAATTAACTAATTCATTTAAATAATTTAAACAAAATTAATTATAAAAGGAAGTACAGGGTTGAAACCCTCATAGTATTAACATTGTAGTTAATAAGAAGCTAAGCAATAATCCAACTTAAGCTATAATCCAAGGTTCTGGATTAGTTAGTATTCTTAACATTAAAACTTTTGCATGTTTTCATAATCCTTTAAGGACAGATAAAAATAGCTTTTAAAATATAACACTATATACCTATAACAACAATTAAGTTAAAATTATTATTGCACTAAAAACCTAAAGAATAAAATCAAGAAATTATTTTATACACAAGTCACCTACAGGAAAAATCCCTTGCTCGAATATCTGAGCTTGTAAACAAATTATTATTATAGGAAGGAATAAAAGAGTAGGTTTTAATAATACATTAATGTAAGATAAAAATTAAACAGTAGAGATTTCTATTACACAGTCGAATAAGGGTATAAACCCTAGTATACAAAATTACTTAAGAGCATAGAAATTAACAGAGTTCAATCTCGAGAGAGATAATCTCTATGTTGTGGGTGGGGCAACATCAGTTATACCCTCCGCTGCCCTCGGCGGTGTCGCAGAGCATATTGCCGATTGTTCAGTGGACAATATGGGAGTAGTATCTGGTGTATGTGGAGTGGTTTGTTCAGTGGGACCAACATTGCCTTGACCACCACTAACAATCTCCATAGCATGCTGCAAATTAAACCCATTGTATTATAAGTTCACCAGCATATAAAATCAAATATTATAAAGTTTTTATAAATTAATTTACATTTTTATTCGATAACTTACGTCCACTTGTTTACGTTGTTGTAACAACAATTGAATGCTTTGTTCGAGCCCTTCTGTTAGTGGAACTACCAATGTCAGACGAACCAGTTCCTCATTTTGTTTTTCTCTTATCCTTTGTAGCACCCTCAACGGGTCTGCAAACTCTCTAATTTCACTATCTCTCATCAACCAAGATACCTCATTCTGTAAAGAGTTTTGAGACGCCGTTTCATAAACGGAATCCCTTATCTGCAATTGAAATATATAAAAAATTACTTAGTCTTTGAAAATATAGTGTGCGCAAATAATTATATTAGGGATTACATCTAGGATTACCTGACGCCTAGCCGAGGGTGTGGTCTGATCAATAGATGGGGATTTACCTCGATCAGCCACCTGCAAATAAAGTAGATAAAATTATCACAATGAACGCAATATGTATAAGCTAACAAATATAGAACAAAAACAAAAATAAACACTATGCTACATTTTTTATATGTGTACATTTTTGAAGTATTTAGAATGTGGAATTACATTTAGATTAAATGGTTGCCTCGAGTCTCCAGTCGTCTAATCAACAGCTGGGGAGTTTCATCGGTCAATCTAAAAAAAAGGTAGACAACATTACCATCATGAACGCAACCATAAAAAGGAAAGAATACATAACAAAATAAACATAATGCGTCACAATAGACATGTTTCCGATTTTAAAGTATTTGAAATGGAGAATTACATTCATGTTTGGTTGTTGCCCTGATGTTGTAGTCGGCTAATCAATAGCCGGTTGGATTCCCTGATCAACACTCTGCATGAAAAATCGATAATACTATATAAACAAACACTAGTACAAAAGCACGGATTTTTGCACGGAGGTTTTCCACGTTTCTTACTTTTTGGTGTAAAATCCGATGTAACAGGAACGAAGCGTCATTGTATCCACACCTAGCCATCGTTGTATCCATGCCTGGACTCTTAGACGTCTCTGTATCCACGCCTAAACTCTTGGACGTCGCTGTATCCACGCCTGACCATCTCTATAGCTACGACACCGTCTTTTGTTGACTTTTTTACATGTGTGATTTCATCCGAGTTTTTCCGCCCTCCAATTTCGTCCCTCACAACCCCCGAACGCATTTGCAGGTCCTCACAATTCGTCCAACCCTCCAATTTGCAGGCCCCGCATGCGTTTGCTTCACGGTTTCTGGGAGCTGGAGAGAGTTGCTCCCCTTGGCTAGGAGCTTGTGAAAGCCCAGGTGAACGCATTTGCAAGTCCTCACAATTTCGTCCAACCCTCCAATTTGCAGGCCCCAAACGCGTTGGCTTCACGGTTTCTAGGAGCTGGAGAGAGTTGCTCCCCTTGGCTAGGAGCTCGAGAAAGCCCAGGTGAACGCATTTGCAGACTTCCTATCACCCTCCAATTTCATCTATGAGCATCGAAGTTTTTTTGAACTATAAAGAATCGTTGGATTCTCAATTGTGTTTTCAGTTCAACCTGTCAATATCGTCATTTCCCATATAATACCCTTAAGTTTCTAATGATGATACTTTGGTATATTCTTTTGCGGTGCCGCGTCTTTTCACTACAGATATAGCTGCTTTCTATGAGGGCTACTATAAAGGAAAGTCTGTAGATATTATTAAGGGAACAGTGTCCACGGGATTTGGCACAGATGAGCATGGAAATGTAAGTGGTTCTTGTTATTTATTAAATTCTTCTGATTCATTTATAGCTCCTGTATTTGTCTGTTATATGTGTTTAAGCTATGATATCGAAGTGTTAATGCCCTAGCTTTAAAGGACTGGTCAGTAGCTGGCAATGAAAATTGTAATTAATCTTTCTGTATGTCTGGTAAGTATTGGCAGCAACGTTGTGGAGTTTATTGACCATTAATTTTCATTGGCGATATAACTTGTCGTTTAGAGTCCTCTTATAGGCAAAGTATCTATAATATCAGTTTCTTGTAGGACTAAAAAGGATTCTTTCTGCAGGTTAAGATAGTAAAGTTGAAGGATGGCAGGGAACTACAGGTAGACATTGTTGTAGTTAGTGTTGGAGCAAGACCATTAACAGGCCTTTTCAAAGGACAGCTTGAGGAGGAAAAGGGTGGCATTAAGGTTTTAACTTTGACCTGGTTTCCATTGTTTTTTGTGCCTCAAAAAAATTAAGCTAATTATTTAGTACCATAGCTTAATATTTTTATTTTTATTAGTGCTTTTTTGTTTTATACATGTAATTTTCTACTCTAAGAGAGATCTACATTCATATCAAAACGGATTAACACTGGAGCCTCTCACATTGTCTAGGGCCCATCAGTCCTTTGCAAAGTGAATGTTACATTTTATTCCATGCCATTTGAAACAAAAATTGACAGAAAAGTTCATATCTAATACCAATAGTTGCCTATGGATATGTTTAACTGCTATTACCCGGTTTTCCCTGACCTCTGCCTAAACTTCCTTGGTTCATAACTTCATTGTTTCACAGATGGTTCTTGAGATCTTGGTTCTAATCTGATCCAAGGATTTGTTGTTATCATGGAATATTTGAGCATTATGCTCTATTGATATGTTCTAGATAACAAACTCAGGATTGATCTTCCATAATCTTTTGAGGATCTCAGATCCAAATACACCTTGCAGTCTCTCCCTTGAATGACTGTTCAGATTGGCCTTTATTTTTCCATGTTTTATGTTCTGGAAGATTCTTTTCCAACAAGTCATGGCTCATCTACATTGCAGGAACGTGTGCCTGATAATTCCTATTCTTTCTCTTACAGCACACATTTTATGGTCCTTATATCTTCTTTTGCAGAGAATCAGAGAATTTCCCCTTATTACAGGAATGTGTGCCTGATAATTCCTCTTCTTTCTCTTACAGCACACATTTTGTGGTCCTTATATCTTCTTTTGCAGAGAATCAGAGAATTTCCCCTTATTAGAATGCTTTTCCATGCCACCAGCCAAAAGAAAGCTAATTTTTTGGGCAATGTCTTAGTTCCATATTCATTCCTGTACTTTGTCCTTTTCTTCGTTGCCACCTTGGGATATTATTCTTAACTAGGCTATTTTGATTGGATACTTCCCTTTGGCCACTGCCCCACAAATCTCAATTTTCCTTCTCCCTTCTGCAGAGCAACACTTTTTTCTCAAGTTCTTGCTATTGGTCATTTGAAACTTCCATAGGGATTTGTGCAGGTTAGAGGTCAGGGGGTTACCACCTTTTAATTTTATTGCTATTTTGTTTGAGCTGTTTCAATGAAAATTCTCTGATAATTTCATTAATATAAATACCAGTAGTACACAAGTCTTGATATAAAAAATCAGAACTCTAAATAAAAGTTGATCGCATTGAACATTTAACTAGGATATCTAAAGATAATAAAAAGTTGGTGTGTGAGATGAATTGTTCAAACAGAGCAAAAATAGCAACAGCACAAGGGAAAACCCAACATATGTGGAATTGAGTAGACCGATAACAATACTTTATCTTCATAATTGGAAACATGTATTCAATGACACCTAGGTATGTTAGGTTGAAGCTCAAGTGTGTTCTGATGGAAAGGCTTGTTTCCTCTCATTTGGAATCTTTTTAATGTTCAACAAATGAATACAATGGTTTTAGCACCGTGAATTTGTCTATAAATTTTAACCAATTCACCTCTTTCCCTTGTAACTTCCATGCCATCACTTTGATTTGGCCTTGGTCATTCATCATCCAGAATGCATTCACAATCCCACAAGAGAAAGATGTAAAGCAGTCATCCATACCACTTCTAATGAGGATAAAACTGCAATTAGTGAAGAACTTGGTTTCCACTATTGCTCACAATCCCATAAGAGAAAGATGTAAAGCAGTCATCCATACCACTTCTAATGAGGATAAAACTGCAATTAGTGAAGAACTTGGTTTCCAATATTGCTAGCAAACTTTGAAGTTGTAGGAACTGCGTGCTTATTTAGCAGGTCACATATCTCATTGGTGATTTGGAACATGGCCTCTAATTGTAGCAAGTACACAAATCTAAAATAAGCTTTAGGATATGAAGATTGGCCCTTTTTTATATATATTTTTTACATGTTCATGCCCTGTGGGGAATTGTAATAAATGACTTAACATGATGAAATTATGTAAAAGGTTTGGCTTTCGTAGGACGTAGTCATCAATACTTTATTTTAAAGTGTTTTCTCCTTGAGAATTATATGTCATTTTTTAATGACTTATAATTTTCAAGTTTTTCATTTGCTCCTCCAAAGCTAGAGTAAATGTCTTGGTGGTTAGGGCTTAAAAGGTTATTAAAACCAACCTGGGGCAGATCCCGACACGAAACTGTTTACCTTCTTCAGTTGGTTAATTGTGATCGCTGGTGGGTTTCGCCATCCTGCTCTCATTCAGCTCTAAGTTCGCACTTCCATGGTCCAGCCTAGGCTATGAGTGAAACATGAAGTGAATATATGGTGGGATGATTCAAAACTTGAGGATGTCCCCGATCTTTCCAACAAGTTTGCATTGACTTCTCATCACAAATGCGACATGATCTCCCATTTCTAACGTTGGGATGGATGATGAGTGTAGGGAGTTTAGGAGACGGGTAACCTTGCTTTCTACCCATTTGGATCATCTTAGATCCCTTTAACGAGTTTACTTTCGGTCCTTCAATTCTGCTCTAGTTTAAAAGTTTATAATTTAAAACTTGTTCTATACTATTTAACGAACATGCTTCCCACTAAAGAAAAGAAAACAGCAAAGCTACTCCAAGGAAGCATTTATTTCAGAAGTGGTTGCCCCAAATTATAGTTGCATGGTATGTGTATTGATGCTAAGAAACCTGTTTGGGGTAACTGATTACCGGTGATGCTTTTGCATGAATCTTGAATCGGTGTTATTTCGTTCATGATTTACACATCAAATTTGATTTCTTTATGGAGGAATTATCAGAATACAAACTTGCTTGACTGAAAATCATTATTTGTCTCAGGCGTGTTATTAAGAGTTGACACTTGTGGTCTAGGTTAGAGCTCTTTATCTTTGGCGTTAGTGAATTTTGGGAGCTTTGTTGCATTTTTGTGGCCTAGAAGCCTAGAAACCCTAAGACTTGCTATGAAGTTGCTCATGTTGGAATGTTTCTCAAACTAGGGACTCTCAATAATTATCAACCCTCGTCATGGCTATAAA
>LPNX011024016.1:127789-147023 GCA_001517045.1 Pseudotsuga menziesii
TCAAAAGAGCCTTGTATTTGCTACGCCATTTCGACTTTGTTTATGATCCCTTTAGGATTGGATGAACCCTTTACATGATTAACATACTCAAACATTCAATTTAGAATGTGAAATGATTTACAAAGGATTGATGCTTATAAACCAATGTCAACATTTTATTTAACAACAAGATTGATATGGCCTTGGACATGATGTCTTGTACCCAACATGAGGGGATTGCCAAAGTCCATGCTAAAGCTCCCACACAAAATGAACAACATAAATTATCATCCTTTCTCAAACTTTCCTCTTTCCTCAACAACTCACAGGGGCTTTACTTGTTGACCAATATCCTACCACGTGAGCTCGTAAGTTGACACTTGTGGTCTAATTACCAACAAGAGAGTTAACACTTGTGGTCTAACCAACCAAACAATGTTGTTTATTGTGGCTTTTAGAACACTGATGTTGAGGATTTTAGAACCCTGATGATGAATTCTGTGTACTGCGAAAATATAAAGTTTTTAGTGCTTGAATATCTGGAGTTATTTCAATTGGGTCTAGCTTGGGTGGTCAAGAGGAGGAATGCCATCCTCTACCCCCAGGTTTAATTCCCACTGGGGACTTGTTCGTTCTAGGTGAGAATATTGTTGATGGTTCTGGCAAGGAACCAGCAATTTCATTCTCACTTACAGGCTCGAGGGATGTTTGAATTATATTAAAAAGAAAAAAAGAATTCTGGATTTCCATTCGAATTTGCTTGAATATGAGAATATCTAAATTGTTAGGTTATACAGACCTTTGTTAGTTTTTTTGTGAAAAGTTAATTTTATTTAATGGTTTTTCTTTTAGGATTATTGTTTTCTTGTGCTGGTATTTTTTTGTTACTTATTGTTGAAGCTGTGGAGAGGTTCCCTCTTAACGATGCAGGGTGATTATTTTTCTGTTGTCTTTGTTTATTATCAAGTTTTCTGTGGTATGATTTTTTATAAAAATTGCAGCCTAGCCGTAAAGCTGGGCAACATAAAATATGAAGAAGTATATAATCACTTTTTGAACAAAAAGGTTTGAAAGAAGTCCTGTGTTTTGCTTTATAGCTTGTCTGTTCAATTACTATTGCTTCTGATACGACAAGTAAATTGTCTTGCAATCTGTTCTGATAAGAGCAAATATTTACAAAGTATAATTTAAAACAGATTTCTAATAAAAACTAGCCCCAGATAATGGGCTGTAGTACCTTCAATCTTGGAAAGCTAAGCTTAATCAAACTGGTGCTGAGCTGTCTACTTTGTCCCAGGTACATTTGCTCTCATTTTTTCTCCTAAATTGTCAAATCTGAGATTGTTGTTTTCCTCTACTGGATCTTTCATTTGTTGTTTGAAGTTCATATTTTCAATTTGAGGTTCAACTTCTTCCATCTTTCTAAGCATTTTGGCTCTTTTTCATATCCACTTTCAATGTTACCTCCATTTGTCAAATTAGCGAACTAAAAGACTGTGACATTATTGGTGTTCCTTCAATGTGCCTTCTACAGTGCCAAACCTCCCACTTGACCTATGTGACTTGACACTTCGCACAATGATTTGGATGCGGTGCTCTCATTCATATCTGCATCAACTAGAATTTTGGCCAAATCTTTGCCCAACCAAATGATAAAACCAAAGTGCAGAGAATACCTAATTCCAGGTATGTCTCGACTCTCCTCTCAGGTAATGGTGAAATTGTACTAGAACACAAATGAAGAGTTCTGAGTCAGCAGCATCTTATCATCTTGCCATAGTGATGCTAGGCCATTTGCACATTGGAGTGTGCTCAGTTTTCTCCCAAATTCAGAATGTAATCCACTGGCACTAGAACCACTTGGCACTTTTGCACAATGATTTGGATGCGGTGCTCTCATTCATATCTGCATCAACTAGAATTTTGGCCAAATATTTTCCCAACCAAATGATAAAACTAAATTGCAAAGAATCCCTAATTCTAGGTGGGTCTCGACTCTCCTCTCAGGCAACAGTGAAATTGCACTAGAACATAAATTAAGAGTTCTGAGTCAGCAACATCTCATCATCTTGCCACAGATATGCCATGCCATTCGCACATTGGAGTGCTCAATTTTCTCCCAAATTCAGAATGTAATCCCATCCTATAACTTTTAACAGTCTCTGTTTGCAGCTCCATGCTGCAAAGCTGTATTAGTGAAAGGAGGTGAATTGCTTCAAGGATTGTGTTGAGCTATTTCCTCTAGGTGTTCTCTCTTGTGACTACTTGTCAACCATCATATGAAAACTTTAAATGAATTAATTGCATCACAGGAGGTGGCATGTGTTGTTTTCTCCCTGATTTTTTGAATTTGCCCCATGCCTAAATTGGAGGACAAATTTGCATATTGATCAGTGATAGTGTTTTGTTTTCACGCTTGGAAATATAATATTTGTTTCAGTTGAACATTTTTGCGAATTGATTGGAAAAAACATGTGATTATGATAATTGGTGAACCTTTGGTTGCTCTTGTATTCTTTACCTTAGTCAAGTATAAAAACAGTGCCTGTATTCCTTATCCCTGATTGAAGTCTAAGAATAGTAACTGTATTCCTTATTCTTGATTCAAGTCTAAAAACAGTGCCTTGCAATTGGTTATTTCTCCTGGTCCTCAGTGAATGTTAGTCTTTTTTTTGGGATCAATTATGACACTATCTGCCACCCTTCAGTGGAATGATTTTTTTCATTACTCTATTTTAATGTAATTGTTAGAATGTAGGTTGCAGTTAATGGGGGATCTCACAAAATAAAGTACTCGTTTTATTAAATATGGACCATTATATTCTCTACTTGTTTTTTGGGGAATTTTAGTCAATAGCTTGAGAGATTGCTAATCCCTATACAGGTTCTTTAATAATAATTTTGACATGGTTGTGCTATATTCATTTACTGGCCCTATTTGCTGTACATGTAAATGTATAGCTGTGACCCATCCAGCCGCACTGGTCAAATGTTGCAGATTCAATAGCTTGAGAGATTGCTAATCCCTATACAGCTCCTTTAATAATAATTTTTACATGGTTATGCTATATTCATTTACTAGCCCTATTTGCTGTACATTTAAATGTATAGCTATGACCCATCCAGCTGCACTGGTCAAATGTTGCAGATTTAGGAGAATGCAAAGTAAAGAAGCGTGGCTTGTTGGAAGCACCAGGATTTATATGTCAAACACAAAATTAATGAAGTCTTGAACAGCATATGGATAGTAGATTTGGAATTCATCTTTAATTTGTGTTTTCTGGTTGTTCCAACAACATAGATATATTTTGCAAATCTTTGTATACTTACCTGACATGTCTAGAGACGAGCCATGCTAATAAAAGGTAGCTTCATTTAAGGGATTTTATGACACTTTTTGCTTTGTTTTTTATCTACTCTCTTAAAGAGAATTTGACATAGGGAAGAGAATAATTTTTTCTTCTAATCCATGATTATTGTTATGTGAAGACATGCGAAACTATTCAAGGAACCGTTCATGTTATTCCAAATTCCTACTTGTCTTTTTATCTATAGCTGGATTGGCTTTTCCCAAGAATGTCAAGCTGACATTTTTGGAGTCTAAAGAATTATGCACTGGATCTATTCTAAATTCCTGGTTGTCTTTTTATCTATAGCTAGATTGGCTTTTCCCAAGAATGTTAAGCTGACATTTCTGGAGTCTAAACAATTATGCACTGGATCTTGAACCTTCCTACGACACTTTCAAGGTTGGCCATTTTGACTTTTAATGTTAAAAGTGTTTCTCGGACTGGGTGATACGAGACTACTATGATGCCAAATGTGTGTTAACTAAGGTGTCATAGCCAAACTATGTTGAATTTGTGAATCATTTTATTCAATTTTGTTGTGCCTTTTTTTAACTCAGCAGTCTTATTTTGTTTATAATGCATTCAAGTATGCTAATAATTTGGATTAGTTGAGAGCATATTTGTTCAAATCAGTGTTCTTTCAGGGTATGGTTAAGAGTACATATTTTTTCAGATAGGTGTTCTACCAGGGTAATAGCCAAGTTTACATTAATGGAGGCTGTCTAGGGGCAAGAGTGATAACTTGGCACTGAAAGAGGAGCACCTACAAGACAAATTGACTTTGGATTTAGCTTTAGGAAATTAGATTGGATAGGAAATTATCAATCAGTGAACTTTGTGATTACACATTGATGGTATATATTCAGTCTCCCACGAAGTTGATTGCTATGTGGTCCCTATTACATAAGTGACCTGTAGCATGCTGTGAGACAATCAGTTATGTAAAACAACTACTAGCCAATGGCCCCAGGGTCAATTGTGGTGCTCATCTCTTGTTTTGTTTGCTTTTCAGTATTAGGATCTCCATTCCAATTGGTTTGAATATGGGAATTTATAAATGGCATGACGTAGAACTTTGCCTAGTCTTCCCGTCGCAGGTATAGCATCCCCGTCGCTATTCCTGGGGTTTGCATTTTTTTTTAAAAACTTATACAAAGCGTGGATACAACGACAGCCAGGTGTGGATACAGCGACGGCAAGGCGTGGATACAAAGACGGCAAGGCGTGGCTATAGTGACGTATTATTCCTGGGTTTGCATTTTTTTTTAAAACCTTATACAGAGCGTGGATACAAAGAAGGCTAGGCGTGGATACAGAGACAGCCAGGCATGGATATAGCAACAGCTTAGACATCCAAAGAAATATAGAACATTGTCTCTCTTGCAACGCAAATTAGGGGTCGTCTCTATTGCGACGAAATTGTTTCCACGGAAGAAAAAAACACTTAGACGTGGCAATATCCATGCTTTTCCGTGGATATTGCCACATTTTGCCGTGGAAAAATTGATCACTTGTACTAGTGAAACCTAATATGCTAATGAAAATACATAACAATGTATTTGTATGTCCATCCTAAAATTTAATTTTACATTGGCAATATCGATGTATACCTGCTGCCTTGACTCGGGTCGACAAACATCTATAGAGATGGAGGTTCCCCTAAGAGAACCGTGCTTCAAAAACATACTAAAAGTTACATAAGGAAACATGAAAATTAGATAATTTCAATTATATGCTAACAAAAATTCCTATAGACGTTAAAATAATTAATAAAAGGGTGGTTAAATTGTTTTTTGTACCACAACCATACTAACATTGTTTGTATCTACATGATTCAAATTCTAATCAATAAGCAGTTCTTCGCCAGCAACTATTGATTTAATTGCACATACAAAGACATGGTTTCCTTCAAGTGACTCGAATATGCAGTTGGGTTGCTTTAATGTAGACCTTGATTGTGTACTATTTATAAACCCCACAATATTACCGGTTGTTTTTGGCCTTCCATCCATGTACATCGTTGCTCCTTTATTTTGAGCTTTGTCTTTCAATTGTATATAATTCACTGACAACCCATATCTACGCATACTTCATGTATATTGGACCAGGCGCATCCAATCACTGTAGTTGTAACAGGGTCCAACATACTCCGTCAATTCTATACATCTACCGTATCCAACCTTTATGTCGTCCATGCAAAACAAGCCCAATCCATGCAATGAGGACGGTGCAATTCTATATATCCTCTCATTCACACAAAAATCAGTGTTTACTTTAGGAAGATGGATAGGCACCCATTGTTTCACTAGGTGTTGGTACCTTAAGGGCACGTTGATGTCTCCCACTGTCTCATCATCATAGGAACATGACCCCCCTCCTTGGAGAAAAAAATTCATGCATTTGGATTAATCAAACTGGTCGTGCTTGAAGAGATTAGGAAAATGAGCAGGGATTATAACATGTTTCTTTTCCTTGTTGGTTATGATCCTAAGGTGCTAGGTATTCCTTCAGCAAGGATATGTACTCCAAGCTCAAAAGAAAAAACAACTACTCAAGCAAAGAACATGATGGATAAAAAGACACGAGTGAGGAGTAGAGAAAGGGTAAGATTCATATGGAGAAAAAACCTAGGGTTGTTATAGATATAGAGGAGAGAGCTGAATTTTAAAAGAGTAAAAATAAAATAAAAGGAATAAAGTTGGACTTTTTTGAAGAAAGGGTGGAGGTTAAGTGACCTAGGACTAGATTAGAAATGAAATGGAAAAAATATGTGGAAGAAGATACATCAAAGACTCCACTTGAGCAATCTATCCAAACAAAGAAGAAAAAACTCTCCAAAGTACAACCATATTAACAAACATAGAGTGATGATCCAGAGGTGAGGAAGGTAAATATACCATTAAAAGAATCCCAGTTGATGATTGTTCAGTTGCAAGAAGAAGACATAAAACATAGGTTTGAAGTAGATGGGAGTCTAGACCTATATGAAAAATATTTGATGGATGTTAGAGGGATGCTAAGGAGAATATTCCCATTACATAAACAAGTTCAAAATTTATATAAGCATAACCGATCCCTTAAAGCAGAAAACAAAAATATGAAGAAAGAGTTGCAAATGTTGAAAGATGAGGTCAGTGCAGGTAATCTAAAACTTCTTGCTGAGGCAAGAGATAAATTTGATGAAATTAGACCATAACATGCTTAAATTTTAGTATTAGAGCCTTGGAAAATATTTGAAAGCGTCCAGACAAGTTTTTGCACAAACAATGTAGTTTTCATAACTGTTGCAGTACCAACAGTGTAAAAACAATGAAAATTATACAAAAGTTCTGAAGGTGAAACTTTTGTAGCACCTACAGTGTATAACAGGGGAAAATGCTACAAAAATTCTAGAAAAGCAGTTTTGCAGCACTAAAGGCCAGAATTGAATAGGGGACATTGTAGAAGTTTCCAATTTTTCTCTAGCTCAACTAATAGGTCAAAGATTGACTTTTATATGGATATATTTTTACCAAATCAGTATGAGAATCATGTTTGTAAATATTTTTCTTTTGAAGTAACTAAGGGGTTTAATTTAGGGTTGAGTTCTAAAAGTTAGGGGAATAGTTAATGTATGTTATTTTGTAACTATTCCTAACATACACAACCTTGAAAGGAAACATCTCGATGGAATAATGATAAGTATTATAAACAAATTACAATTAAATGTAAATAATCTTCCCAACTATTAAATACACCATCCACATCTTTCGTTTGATATATTTAATACAAACAATTTATTACTATGAATACAGTAATAAAAATCACCTAACCAAATACTATACTTTTGCTTTTATAATAAATTGTTATTGGATTCATTATTGCCTTAAGACCTGCTCTTTATTGGCACCGCCAGAACGGGTACCCTGTGGTGTGGAGGGTGATTGGAACCCCCTTATTACTTTATTTATTACTTTCCTTTCCTACCTTATGACTTTCCTAAGCTGGAAACATGAAAGTCAACCCCTACCCCTTATTTCTCTTTCCTTCTAAAAGATTAAGGGCTTCTATTCCCTGTAGTATCTGACCTTACCGATTAAATATGAGGATGAACTAGTCTGGTGAATTAATACCTCCTTGTGAAGTAAGACCTCCTCATTGTGGAAGTCTATATTCCCTTATTATTCCCATAAGATAGTCTGAGCTTCCTTACCTTAACAAGGGTTTTACTAGTTGTAGTCAAGGGCCCCAATTTCCTAGTTCTATTTTAACCGTTCGATAGGTTTGGATAATCAGTCTCTTCAAAGTACTTCTTTGATCAAGCCTGTATAAGAAAAACTAGAGAAATTGTGTAATTACATCTATAGATGCACTACAAAATGAATGATCACTATAATAGTGACTCGCAGATATGAGAGGGGGTGAGGCGCGAAGCCCTATTCTAAGTTCATGACCCAAACAACGAGTTTCTCATTTGTTAGGTAAGAAGGTTTGTAAATTGAATCCCTAATAACCCACTAAATGAGGAAGGGTCTATCTGCATTCAAGCTTGTCCCACAAAGGAGCAAACATCACAGCGTGCACAAAAAACCCTTGTCACAGGATGCCCAAAAACCATTGTCAAAACATGCCCAAAAAAGGGAGGTCATGATGCTTACCCGTTGAGCCATGAGCTCCAAATCCAAAACTGGAACTCCAAAACGTGAACCGTGTGCTCCAAATTTGTACCGTCAGCTCCAATTATCAAGCGTGAGCTCCAATTATCAACAGTGAGCTCCAATTCTCAACCCTGACCTCCAATTATCAACCGTGAGCTCCAATTCTGAACCCTGTGCTCCAGTGGACCTACTCCCAAATTCACAAAAACCTCCAAATTGAACTGAACTGTCCAAAATGAGTCGCAGCAATGTCCAAATACACTTGTCATTTGTTATTATATATTATATTTTTTTATTTTTATTATATATTATTTTATATTATATTTATTTTATTTTTATTATATGTTATTTTATATTATATAAATTTCCATAATAGTACTAGGATATTTTTATTATATCCTAACTTGAATAAAGAACCTTCACATTAATGAGGGAAGAACCATCTACATAACAACACATCCCTATCTTGGATAAATGAAAATATATCTTTGAAGGATGATTGAAAAGTTGAGCATGTGAGCATGTGAGCATGGTGATGATGATGATGATGATGATGTTGATGATGATGATTATGATTATGATGTTCTTGTCGATGATGACAATGATGACGATGTTGTAGATGATGATGATGATGTTTATAATGTTGTTGATGATGATGATGATGTTGATGACGACGATGACAATGATGATGATGATGACCCTGATGATTATGATAATGATTGTGATGATGATGATGACGATGATGATTATCATCATCATGAGGATGATGATGAAAATGATGACGATGATGATGATGATGACGACGACAACGACGACGATGATGATGATGATGACGATGATGATGAAGATTATGATGTTGATGTCGACGATGACAATGATGATGATGATGGTGATGATTATGATGTTGATGAAGACGATGACAATGATGATGATGATGATGATGATTATGATGCTGATGAAGATGATGATTATGATTGTGACAATGATCATGATTATGATGATGATCATGATTATGTTGATGATGATGATGATGATTATCATCATCATGAGGATGACAATGATGATGATGATGATGATGATGAAGATGATGATGATGTTCATCATGACAACGATGATGATAATGGTGGTGATGATGATGATGATGATGATGATGATGGTGATGAAGTTGATGTTGATGATGATGGTGATGATTATGTTGTTAATGAATACAATGATGGTGATGATGATGGTGACCATGATGGTGATGATGAAGGTGATGATGATCATGATCATGATGACGATGATGGTGATGAAGTTTATGATGATGATGATGGTGATGGTGATGGTGATGATTAAGATGTTGATGCCGACAATGACAATGATGATGTCGACGATAACAATGATGATGATGATGATGATGATGATGATGACAATGATTATGATGCTAATGAAGACGATGACAATGATGATGATGATGACAATGATGATGTTGATGATGACAATGATGATGTTGACGATGACAATGATGATGATGATGATGATTATGATGCTGATGAAGAAGATGATCATGATTATGATGATGATGATGATCTCGATGATGATGATGATAATTATCATCATGATGAGGATGACGATGATGATGATGTTGATGATAAGTATCATCATCATGAGGAAGATGGTGATGATGATGACAATGATGATGAAGATGATGTGCCATATGTATCATCATCTATGTCAACATTGTAAGGATTGGCCATATCATCATCGTCGTCATCATCAATTACGCTCATCATGTCATCGTCGGAATAATATTCATCGGCATTGTCTGCTACATCATCTGATTCAACTATTCCTTGTACATCTTCTATTGGATCATCATCGTCAGCTAAATCAATTTGATCATTCTCTTTGTCATCATATTCTTCTTCCAGAGAACCCTCTTCATTACATACAATTACAAAAAAAAAACAAATATAATAATGTTTATAATGCTAAACCTACAAATGGACGATATTCGTTCCCCCCCTCAGCGTGTCCATGTTCCATGCAATGTTTTGTGGCTGTTGAGATCAATATTATTCCCCTCTTAAATCCCCTGCATTGAGTACATGAACAATAACATTTTCCATCACCCCTTTATTTCGCTGCATCCCATAGTCTACCAAGCAATTGTCGGTTGTCTTCGTTTGGATCTGGAATATTTAATCTATTTGACATTTTTTCATAAACTCCGTTAATGAATATAACCAGTCATCTTAAAAAATAAAGTTCCATGCATCAAGGTTTTTTCAAATGGAGAGAAGTGGAAGAATAAAAAATTCCCGGCAAACTGTCTATCGATGAAAAAAAAATTTCCCACAACCGCCCGTTGAAGAATAAAACTATTCTTGAAAACGTTTGTCGAGGAACAAATAATTTATGTAATCATATGTGGCTTCTACAAAAAACATGTTGAAATGTTTAAAACAATTTATATTTATAATGGACACGTGTCGGATATTCGACGCCTTGAACATAGTTACCGTTGAAAGTATGGGACCATAAAATTTAAAATCATGTAAACCTTATTTTTTTTTATAAAAAAATCTACACTGACCATCGGATATCCGATGCTTATGGGTTGGAATTTTGAATTTTTTTGGTTCAGATCCATCGAAGATCTGACATGGAAGATTCAAATAACTGCCACTACAAGCGTTGGAATTTTGACGCCTATCCAACACAGAAGTGTCGGATAACCGCCACTACAAGAGTCGGAATTCTGACTCCAAAGTGTTGGATAATCGGTGGCACTATAAATATATTGTTGTCGGCATTCTATTGATTTATTGTGTCCAACACATCCATGAGAAATTTCAGATGAAGTCGTATTCTGTCGTCGGAATTCGGGTTCAAATCCTGTAGTGTCATTATTATGAATTTTGCACCTATCAAATTTGTAATTTGAGATGTTTAACCTCTTTTTAGTCTCCATGTTGAGTTGTGGAATATTTCTTGCATATTAAAAACATATAATTTACTCAATATGACCTCAAGATACAAAAATATAGTCATGGATAACTCATAGTTGATGAATGGATAAAAGTAAGAATGTCAGTGATAACATGTAGCTAGGCATAGATAACTCAAAGTTGATCATGTTTACCTAGAAGAAGACGAGGAATAAAAAAATAATTCAAACTCTCTATCTACATGATCCAACCACAAACTATGTGAGTGTACTAATAATAAATATATTAAAAAATTTAAGAAAATTTTAATAATAATATTTTATATTTAAAATAAAGCTATAACTAAATATGAATTTAGTTTGGATATATATCCGAATTGGTTAGGATTTCAACCTATAACCTATAAAATCTCTCATTGATTTGAATTTATAATATCTAAAACCTCATATGATTTTTCCGTATAGCTTCTTTAAAAAAACCTATGTTTTTTTATTATTAAACGCCACTTACCTAATATATTAAATTACAATAAAATGAATTTAAATTAAATGATTTAAAATTTGAGAAATGCAACCTGCAACTTTATCACGTCAAGGTGCATATTAGTCGGTATCCATTTGTGACAGTGAAGCAAAACCCGACGAGGTGCATATTAGTCGGTACCTATTTGTGACAGTGAAATGAACTCAACACCATTGCTTCATGAATCCAAAGATGGGAGGAAGTAAGGTAGTGCAGGACTGAAACACGGCTGAATTGAAAGTTGATAAGTGGAAATGGCCTCGGAAGCAAAGGGTTCAGGAAATAGATTTAAACCCTACAAGCTTAAACACATTTTACGAGGACACAAGCGGGCAATATCAAGCATCAAATGTTTTGTGGATGGAAAATTACTGGGGAGTGCCTCTGCTGACAAAACTGTGAGAATATGGTATGTAGGAGACGAAAGTGTGAAGAAGGAGATCCAAGGTCACACGGAGGGCATCTCCGACATGGCATGGTCGTCAGATTCCCATTACAATTTCTTTGCCTCTGACGATAAAACCCTACGCATATGGGACATCCACACAGGTGATTGCATCAAAACATTGAAGTGCCACACTAATTATGTGTTCTTTGTCAATTTCAATATGCAATCGAATCTTATAGTTTCTGGCTCCTTTGACAAAACTGTGAGGATTTGGGATGTGAGGATGGGGAAATGCTTGAAGGTTTTTCCTGCCTATTCAAACCCTGTGACGGCCATTCACTTCAACCAGGATGGGTCGTTGATAGTTTCCAGCAGTTATGACAGGCTCTACAGGATTTGGGATTTTGCCACCGGCCATTGCTTGAAGACGCTCATCGATGACGAGAACCCCCCATTTCATTTGTCAAATTTTCTCCAAACTGCAAGTTTATTCTGTTCGAAACACTTGACAATACATTGGTATGTTTAAACCCTAAACCCTTAACCCTAGATAAAAATTAAGGTTTGCATGAAAAACGCATGAGTTTTATTTGAAAGTTAGTAGTTTTCGATTAATTGGTGGCAGGATAGACCATCTAAATCTATTATTGTGTGCTTCATTGCATATAAGTTTGTGATGTTTTAGGGTAGACACTTAACTTACTACACAGTTGGGCATATTCTTCATGGTTAGGGCAGGAATCACCATATATTGAGCAAGGGTGTGTTATTTGTTGAGTTTGTGGACTTTTTAGCAGTCATATTCCAGTATTGGTGGGTGATTCTTCAATGGGGTGTCTATCCCAAATCATCTAGCATCTGAATTAGGTAGGTGTAGTAAATGAAAGCTGGGCTTGTGAAGGGTACGTCCGATTAATTAATGGAGCAGCAAACTCACTTCTAACTGTTGTGTGGCCTCTATTTGAAGTCATGGACATCTAGAGGAGCATCATTCCCTTATCAAAAATCAAACACCAACTATGAGAAATGATCTATCATTCATGGCTGAGATCCACCCATCCACTGTTGCGAATTACCTTGCATGACTAATATTCAAAGAAAAAAATGGATTTCATGGTATTTGAAAGTCAAATCTGGTGTTTGGATTCCCATTCTTCTACATTGGGGGCATTATCTATTGAACTAGCAGTGATACATTTATTTGGAGACTAGATCTATCTTCAGGAAGTTGTGTCATCCATTTTAGGAGATGCATGCATCACATAAAGGCGTGATCTAGTCATGGGAGCCTCTACTCTCATTGTGGGACGTGATTGCACTTCCTATCATTTCCACATACATTCCAAGGGATCACTACAACTGCTACAACGATCATTCAAACCTTATCATCACTACTCAAGAGATTCAAATATAGAGGGTGTGATCTATTGTTATACTCTGTTTCCACGTGAATTGGAGCTTGGACTACTGTTGGGTTGAACTCCACAATTAAAGGATTGTCATATATATTGCATGCAAACTTGGAGGACATGTTATTGCAGTTGTTCTAGCCATCTACATCACACTATCAAAATTGTTTAAAGCCATCTACATCACACTATCAAAATTGTTTAAAGCCATCTACATCACACTATCGAAATTGTTTAAAGCCATCTACAGTTCACCCTCAGCATTTTTTAAGGTCAGAGTTGTTCCACTTGCGATACATGATAAAACTGCTTTACTTGAGGGTCAAACTGTTAATTTTCCAGAGCTCAAATCTAATTTTCGTTTGAGTAACTTTTACGCTTCCAGTGGTAAAAGACCAGAAGAGGGCTTAAAATTTAATATGTGAGAACATCCCGAAAGTTATAAAAACAAGTCTTATCCTTCATTATGGATCCATCAAAGAACATACATCTCATCTTGGATCTTTCAGTTTGGTGTCAAGGAGTATGTTGCTAGGTTTTCACTGCTTCACCCCTAGGTTACCATATCTGAGTTTAAGGGTTGCTTTGTGCTCCCTTATTTTCCAAATCACGAGTTATATTCAGTTGTGACCCTATGCATATGACCTGCGGACTATGTGGTGTCTCTCTTGCTAAGTTGTGACCTTATGCATCTAAACCATGGAATGTGTGGTGTCTCTGTTGTTGCCATGCTAGGCTGTGACTTTATGAAGCCGACCTATGACTGTATTAGGTTGATCCAAGACCATTTTTCTACTGAAAATATAGGCCGTGTTCATTTCTGTGGGCTAACAACTATAACAACAGGATTTGAACCCGAATTTCGACGTTAGAATCCGACGTCATCCGAAATTTCGCACGGATGTGTCGAATAGCAATCAATCATCAGAATGCTGATAACAGAATATTTATAGATCCGTTGAATATCCGACACTCATGAGTCGTATTTCTTACATTGGTAGTGTTGGGGAACAGACACTACCAAGTTCAGATCTTCGACATTTGTGAAAGCAACACTGGAAGTTATCCGACAGGGAACCGGCACTTCCAAGGCGGTTTGTCAATGTCTACGAAGAAAAACTAGCGGATATCCGACACTAGCGCATCGAAGATCCGACAGACTGTTTATAAAATAAAAGCATATAATATATAATACTATATAATAAGAAATGACTCATTTTCGTTTTGGACAGTGAGTTCAATTTGGCATTTTTTGTGAATTTGGGAGTACGTCCGGTAGACATGGCAGACAACTCTGTTGACCTGTGGTAGCAAGAGCTCAACATCTTCACCTCACCGGAAATTACCGGTATACTATCTCCGGACACAGTGCAGAACACACTAGAAAATTTGACAACTAGAAGTGAGAGCAGGGTTCCGGTTTCTCTGCCAGAAGAAGAGCTGTTAGGTGTGTTTACAGCACGGCCATTGAACTCGACCTTAGGAGGAGGCTCGTACTCATTATTCCAACCTACGAGCATAGCTGCAGCAACCGTTTTCATTGAACTTCTACAAATAGAACCACAAGGAACCCCAAACAGGGAAATCGATCCTTCAGTGTCATAAGGAGCACGCACAAGAGAAGCCATCGAACAATTGGACAGAATCTTGAACGGGAACTCCACCCCGGAAGATGAAGGCACCCAAATCAACTCTAGGAAATGAAATAATCAGTGTTTAAATCCCTCTAGAAGAGATTTTAACGTATTTTGTGGAGTCCAGTGCACCATGGAAGAAGCACTAGAGATGGACGGATTAACCCTACTCGGGAAAATCAGAGGAAGAAACCCCACCCTAGGGAAAATGAAGGAATGGGCCAGGAAAAATTGGACAGGGCTTCAAGGTGAAGGCCCGGTTATTAATTCGCTTGCAAAGGGATGGTTCAGCTTCAGGTTCACAGGCAGAGAGGATGCAGACCTCATATGCAGTAGAGTCTAGACATATGGTAAAACCCCATTTTAGCTAAAGTAGTGGACCCCCTTGTTCGATGTGGAAACAAAGCAACTGGATACAATACCAGTCTGGGTTTTCCTGCTAGGAATACCATTGGAATTCTAGAACCCGGCCTAGCTTAGTGAAATCAGGAATGAGTTGGGGACTTTCATTGAAGTGGACCTCTCGTTTCAGTAGACAAAAATAAAAAAGGTAGCTAGGATCCTAGTCTCTTTGAACATCAGAACTAGTCTTCCTGAAGCCTTTAATTTTTTCTGGAAAAACAAGCAAAAAAGACAGTTGTCGGACTATGAAGGGCTCCCGTTTCGATGCCACAAATGTCATGAAACAGGACATTTGGTAAGAAACTGCCCAAACTTTGTTCCCTCAACAATTGGAAGAACGAAGTGGGTTAGGCGAACAGAGGCCTCGAGCTCCAAAGAAACTGATCCAAACACAGCTTCAAATGAAAATCCTCTCAGGTCATAGGGCACAGAACAACCATTGGATCAACTGGAAAAAGTGGGAGTAGTAGCAGTAGAAGGGCCTCCTTAACAAACGAAACAGCGTCCATTCGCGTCTCCCCCACCGGGTATGAACACTTCTTCCCTTAGCAATCAATTGAATGATTTATCTTTAAATGAGGAAAAATCTTTGCCTACCCCTATCACAAACAATCCCCCTCCCCCAAAAAATGGCACCTCCTCCCCCGCATTCAAAAGAACCTCCAATTCAAACTAGGTAGCCTCCCCTTTCACCATAAAAAATGACTCACCCACTCAGTCCTCCTCTATCTATTTCCACCTTCGTTCAAGGGACATTCCAATCCCTCAAAAACCTAAAATCCCTACAAAAGAACTATGGGTAAATGCCAGGATCACATCCAAAGGGAAAGGGAGAGGAATACCATCTCACCTCTCTACGGCCCAGAGCATGGCGCTTAGGGATAAGTCAAGTGGCAGACAAACAACCATTTTCGGGGTGCTTAGAGCAGTGCAAACCCCAGATGGGGTGCCCAAATGAAATTTGTCTCCCTAAACTGCAGGGGTCTGGCAAGCACCTGGAAAAAGTTTTCCCTAAAAAGGATGATGGAGGTTCTATCACCAAAATTCATCCTTCCACAAGAAACAATGGGTCCAGAGCTGGAAGTTGAAACTAGTTTAACATCACTTCTTCCACAATATTCTTTCACAGCACAAAGTGCCATCGGCCACTCTAGAGGTCTAGCAATTGGATGGAAGAAAACAAGCATTCGGTGCAAAAACTAAGGAGGTGCATGTTTATATCTAAATCAAAGTCATTTTTTTCAAATTTCTTTGGGCCTAGGAACTGGAACCAACAGCTATGCAAAACTCAAGACATTGAAATTACTTCTCTGTTTTTCCAATGAAAGAAATTGCAGACAGTTACAAGTATATGGTGACTCAATGGCGGTTATAAACTGGATGAATAAGATACAGAAATGTAGAACTACTTCTCTATATGCATTATTTGAAGAGACAACCCATTCTCTCTCTTTCTTTAAATCAATCTCTTTCACTCATGTTTACAGGGAGCGAAATAAGGAGGCAGATAGGCTCTCAAAAAAGGGTCTGACATTGCAATGGGGTGAATGGAAAATTTTGGAAACACAGGAATCCAAGACCACAGAATATCCGCACAGGCCTTTTATAAATCCATCACTCTAAAACTTTTTGTAAATTTGAAATATATTTTTGAAAGCATAGCACAAAATCAGTCTTTATTGAATGGATGCTTTACTGAATTGTTTATTGATTTTTTTTTCTGGCATTGACTAAATTAATGTTTTAATGAATGAGTTAATGAATGGTTTTTTCAGCTGTTGAATGATTGAATGGTTTAATGAATGTTTTAAAGGATGATTTAATGAAAGCATTTTTCAACTATTGAATGAAATAATTCGCATTGTAGATGCATTGTTATTTGCTTTGTGAAATAGTGAAATAAATTGTTATTTGCAAGTATACGCATTGGGTTTGGGGAGTTGAGAGTGATGTGAGGGGGGAGAGGGGCCATAAGAGCTTCCACCTTCACGTGGTTGGTCATGTTTAGTAGAGAATATCAAATTATTCTCGAAACAGAGAGGAGCTCAATGAATGGTAAGGAAGAATACATTAAAAAACATCTATTTATATATTTTTACTGTGTAATTTTCACTATTGCTATTTGACTCCTCCATTGGAACTTGTTACAGATAGCATTGATAAACATTTCCATAGTTAAGAGGCAAGAAATGGAGTTTTGATTAGATCAATGGCCTTATATACATAGTATTTTTGGTTATCCATGTTTTATCAGGTGATATATTCTTAACAATTAATTTACTTGAATAGTTGAATAGTATTGTAAATTACATTGTAATATAATTGTATTTATTTAGATTGTTTTTGTTATTTTCATAAACAAACATAAATATATTTGATGGGTCCTAACATGAAACTATTGCAATAGGACAAAAAATGAAGTATGTTGAATGATGTTTTGAAAGGTAAAGCATAAGAAGACAGTGTGAAGATCCAAAAATCAAGGTATAAATATGTTTTCTTTTGTTTGATTGAGCTGTGTATTAGGTATTTATGCATGTGCACACACATACATTTAGTTGATGATGATGATTACCATACATAAAGGCAAAAAACAATCACTAGAGGCAAGAATATAGACTATGTAAACATTCTACAAGTTAGGCAGGGGTCTTTTGACATCCTTGACATTTCTACATTGTTAGGTTCATAATTAGGGCCAAAAAGTTTGGAGTTGTTCCAAAACAAGAAAATTCTGCTTTGAAAAATCTATCTGTTGAAACAACCTGACAAGTGTTTATGAAGTGCACAGAGGCACTTGAAACAAATTCTTGGTGAGAAAGAAGGTCATAGGGCTTTAGTATTTCACATTATGCACCTCTCCACATATTTGGATTTTTTTCTCTAGCTTCTCTTGAAAGATCAATGCTTTCCAAAATGGCTTCAAACCCATTTTTCAAAAGTTTCAACCACCCTTACCAAATTGCATCCCTAGCTACAAATATTTTTCCAGATCAATGTTGCAATTTTCATCTTGGGATATATCACTGACGGCCTAGATATACACATTGGAAATATTACGGAAAATGTTGGGCAAAATATTAGTAGGCATAAAATTGGACCTGAAAAACTCAGAACTTATATTAGCAAGCATAATTTTGGAACTAAAAAACACAGAAAATACCAAAAACATCAAGAACAATAGAAAACTTTAAAGCTCAATAAAGTTTTGGAAATATTGGGAGAAATTGGAGATATTTGCAACATTGTTCTAGATATTGATCTGATGCATCAGCATGAAATAGTTTTCATTGTAGACCTGTGTACATTCTTGGGTGTTAGGTTCAATCCCAATAATACCCACTCTCACAAACTAACAAAAACTTTCATTTAAACTCTACTTCGTGAACCAACTTAACTTAGAAACTACACTCCATGATTTCTTTGCTCCTATGTTTTGAGGTGGAATGTTGGATTCCCCAAAAATTTACTTTGAATAACCTTTAAAAATATTCCATTACATTTTAGGTTATGGGATAACGGTGGTATCACATTGGGATAACACCTCTTGTGGGATGCATGAGAACCTCAAAATCCTCCAACAAATCCGTGTGACTGAAAATTGTAACATTTTTCTTCCTCGATATCTTTTCTACCAAGTGACTTGTCTTCATTTTTCTATATTTTCATATGATGCATACCGATGGATCTCAAGTGAGTTGACCCCTAAAATTTGAACGTGGGAACCTAAATTCATTCATACTATTTTTTGTCATTATAAATTGACATTGAGAACTAGACATGACTTAGAGAAGTGATGGACTAAATACTGGCCATGGGATGGAAAACTTGAACTCTAGGATTAAGACTCGGAAAATCAAAACAATAAACAATTCTTGTCAAAGAATTTAGTTGCATATGCATCCATTTATTTAAATATGAGCTCAAAAATTAAAAATATTGGCATGAGTAAAAAATGTCAAAGGAATCTCTTTTTGTCAGCT
>LPNX011024016.1:153224-199269 GCA_001517045.1 Pseudotsuga menziesii
AGAGAGATTAATTCATATCCATTTTGGATTACCAAATGCCAAATAAACTTATGAGACCCCCTTGTTGAAGTAGTTTATCCTGTTGGGATGTGACTGTGGAACTCTTCTCTTACTGGGCCATGATTTGTTCGATGCCCTTATGGTTGGGCCCTGACTTTGTAACCCTTCTCCTTCTAAGTTGTGAGTGTGAAGCTCTTATCTTGCTAGGTTTTTAACTCTTTGATTCCCTTAGGGTTGGGCTGTGACTATCTTGATGACACTTAGTTGGGTTGCCATTGTACTGTGACCTCTTGATTTGGGTCAACCTCCCTATTGCTACTTTTGAGCAGGTCATAACCTCCTTGTGGAAACTAAGGGTTGAACAGTACCTTCTTACTGCTAGTCATGACTTTGTTGGCTTCCCAATTTTGACCCTTGACCTTGACGCTGCTCATTAGAGCAGTCTGTGACTCTGTTGATGCTCATTGGAGTAGGCTATCACCTTGTTGTTGTTCACTGAATTTAGTGATGAACCTAATGCAATTATAAAGGATGGGAGTGACTTATTTTTGGGTTTCTAAGGATGGGTGTGATCTCCTTATGGACCACTAAAATAAATTGTGATCTTGTTGGACTATTTTTCATGACATTCTGTGTACTGTATGGAAGGGGATTGCAACCTTATTTAAAATGCTAAGTCTACCTTACCTTTGTCTTGCCTATTGCAAAAAGTTGAGTCCATTAAAGAGTGTCTCTACCTGTATGGATTAAGGATGTCAGATGCCTTTGTTCATTTGAAGGAGAATCTATCTTGCTTGATTTAGGACTATCCTAAAGGCCTGCCATTTATTGCAGCCTAACCTTTAACCTACTACAATCTATCTTTTATCTCTCTCACAAGGTATGCCATCTGATCCTTTGGTGACTTTTCCTTTCAATGACAATATGTTACCCTAAAAGTATCTGAGTATAAGGAATATCCAAACTAGATCTAAACCAACATTGTTATAGTTCATTATCGTTGTTCTTCAGTTGTTGGTTTGTTTTAAATGATACTATTTCTAATCTTATTGTTTAGTTTATGTACATTGCAATTGAAAAATTGTATCTCAAGGACCAACTTTAACATAATGACCATTGTAGTGTCAAAGTTGAAAGAGACTAAAATTATGTTTTGAATTTATTACAACAGTATTGTTCTGTATCTAGTTCTTTTTTAGTTTTGTGTTATGCATTAAAGTATAAAATTTTAATTATCTTATATCAAATCCTAACCTAACCCTAAATTTCAACAATTGTCTTAATTAGTTAAATATGTCTTTCTAATGTTCATTAGTTAATCTTTGGATTTTTTTTTAAATCCATCAACAGGCATCACTTTTTCGACATGCTTCCGACACTTCGGTAAACACATTCGACGGTCGTGGCATAACTTTGATGCTTCTACCCGTCAGACAACCGAAAGTTCAAGTGTCGATCCGCATCGGAAGGCCGAATCTTCTAGTGTCAGATGTTGTCGGTTAATCTAAAAATACCGACGGCAGCGCCATTCTGTCCGTCGGATTTCCGACGCTTTATGCAATTCTGATTGACACTTTGGAAGGAAATACGGTCGAATATGCGAGAAAATGGTCTGTCGGATCTTCGACCCACATTAGTCACATGTCGAAGATCCGACGTCACGCCACCGATGGCAAAAAAAGGTGTATGTGTCGAAAAGGCAACAGATAAGTGTCGAGTTTCAGACATGCAAGGTGTCGGATTTTGGGGTAAATTTTTGTAGTGTATGTTCTTGTTGCTAGATAAAAAGTGAACCCAAAGGCAACTTCATTGCTAGCAACTATGTTATTGTTTCCTTTGCACATGTATATCCAATTCTATTCTCAACCAACAAGTTGAAATAGCGTCATCTTTCCAAGTACTCTATTTTAAGTTACAACTCACCATAGTACTTTGGAATTCAACTATATGTTCTCAGACTGTTGCATACTAATATGAACCTTTAGCGACTGCAAATCCCTCTCCAATGATCCTGGAATGATATTCTATTCAAATTTAAGATTAATGTAATTGTCAATTCCAACATCTATATCTTCTTTAAATAGATTCTTTACCCTCGTTTGGACCACAATATGTTGATAGAACGAAGCTATAAGCTCTGAGTTATTGCAATAATATTCTAGACCAAAGTTGAAGGATGGAACTATCACTGCATATGCCATCTATATTTACAGGTAAAGAAAAAAATTACCGTTTTGATATAAAACTAATTCTACTAGTACTCCTGCTAAAAGTGCCTAGAAAATAACATAAATTTTAAAAAAAAATAAACAAATAAAACAACAATTTTTCCAAATATTAGTCTGATGTGTGATAGTCTATTGATTGATAACCAATTTTATCAAGTAGCTACTATTTATTTTGTTGGCCAATCGGTCCCATGGTTATTTTTCATTTCGATTTGTTTTCCATTAGAGGGGGAATGTGAATCTTGGCTTCACAAATTGCTATGTTTAGATTCTGCAAATTATATTCTGAACATTGATGGCAGGTGTGAATATAAGTTTCTATAGTTTAATATTAGAAGCTATTACAAATAGCATACATGCCATGGTAGTACAGTGCATATTGGATTTGATATTGTACTTATTTGTTTTCCACATGTAGACTTCCACACCCAAGTGAATGCCAGCTTTACTATGTCAACTGTGACACTTTTTTTTCTTATCACAAAGCCAGTGAAATATTTTTGCAAGTGAGAGTTATGACAATTTTTGAGCTTTAGTAAAAAAATTACATGTCATTTTAGAGGCATTTGATGGCATGGACCTAACATGTCTTCCTGGATTGTTGCAGCAGATGATGGCACTTTATGTAGCTTCCCACTATAAAAAAATCTCCAAATGATTTGCAGTTAATGTCAAATGCTCCTGCACATCACCTTTTTGTGCTTCTTGGTAAGTATTAGTCATTATTGCTCTTATCTACTGTAATACTTTCTTAGTTAAGATGTCATTATGCTTTATTGGCAAGCCCTGTGGATGAGACAGAAAACTGTCTACCAGACATACTATGTGTTATTCAGGTTCTTAAGATCTAGCCAATTTTGAACTGATTATGAATATGACTCTTTTTGTTTATATGAGCATCGAGTCCCTGTTTGAAAATAAATGAATAAAAATGATCAAACCTTCAAAAGTTCAGTATTAAATTCAGCAAGTACTTTTTTCCATGAAAAAAAACATTATATTTGTTACTTCAAGATGAAATTAAAATATACATCACTGAGGCTCATAGCTCTTTTGCAAGATTTGAAATTGTTAACTAGCCTAAACTGAAGCTACATAATGCAATATTCCATAAACCTATCCATATAATAGAAAAAATGTCCACAGACTGTCATGGAGAATTTTACTAAGAGACAACACGGACCCTTAACATCACTTGATTCAACCCAAATCCCTGACTATAAATTTTAATATGGATAGAGATACTTTTGGATAGGCCTTGCCACCCGTGAAGTCGCAATATACCAGAGTACCTTCTCACCAGTTGAGACTATTAAGTGTTTATAGTTGTATGTAAACTAATGATATCCAACTACAATAGCTAGATTCAAGGAAAAATAGTTTCCCATTGGCCAATTTTCAATTTTCACTTAGAAAAGGCATATTTTATAAAAGAATACAGAAATGCTATCTTTCTCCTCATAGTCTATGTTCTATATTAATTATAACACATTAGAAAGTTCTATTATGCACTCGTGGCATATTATCATACATTTGTGTGGATGTCACTGTAGCATTTATAGAACATGCTCTTTCCATTTCAAAAGAATTTGTTTCAAACTAATAAATTTTGGTATACAGGTTTGCAAGGGGTTATCTAAAGATGCAAATGCTTGTGCTAGTTGTCTAGCACTGGCTTGAGGCTGTAAGTCCTTATCAATTCCCAAGTTTAACCATTCACATGACAGACATAGTATTATACTAAAGTAGAGTAAGAGGGTAAAAACAGTATGTACTATGGGTATAATGCTCTCTTCTCTTATTTTGTAGCAAAAAGTATAGATTATATCATAAATGTATACAACAATACATTTTGTGATGTAAATTTTTCGATGATGTTGTGATAAACACTCATACTTGTTGTGTGATTTCAATTAAATTGTTGTTGTGATTTTAATTAAATAGCCTTCAAATTTGTTGTAAGACCGTGGAAGAGACAATAAAGGAAATGACAGTGATGAAGTTGGATTTATTTAGAGTAAACTTACCTTTCGATCAATGTAGGGACAAATCCACAGTCACTTATGTGTAATAGTGGAAATTTTTCATTTGTGGTTTCTGACAGTTTGATATTTGGGTATGTTCACATGGTGAAAGAGATCAAATGCACCAGCAATGTAGACAATGTGTGCATTTGGTCTAGGGCCCTTTCCATTTGAAACCTTCACAATGCGTATTTATGTAGGAAAAAAATATGAAATTCAATTCCACTAGAAGCACCCCCACTCTCAGCTTTGTGACTCTCCCCATAGATAAATTTCCGCTATAAAGAAGCATGAGTATGAATGTCACTAGTGAGTTTGTTTCCAACACCAAGTAGCATTCGACCAACAATATCAATGCTTGATACACCCTCGGTTCATTTTATCTGCTTGTAACATCCAACATTTTTGGAAAAGGTATAAGCATCACATCACTGAACAATTGTCTTTTTTGATGCAAAAATGCAATGTTCTTTTGTGCTTCTTTTTTCCAAATGCGAAGACATACTTCATCTTTCAACAACAATATCAATTTTATTGATTTTTAGTGCACTAATTTATTTCCTGTTGGCTGTTAAGAAACAGTTCCCATGAGGAATGCATGTTAATAGTGAAAAAAATAATAGCAGATATTAGTGTTGACATGGTTACAGTAAGAAGTGTGTTGTATATTATGACACCTTTGTTTTTTATTATGCTTGTAAGTGCAAATCCTATTCAATTATTTTGGCACTTGTTCAAAGTGTGTTTTCTAAAATTTTAGGAAAGAATTCAGAGGCCAAATACCATAAGGGGAATTTTTGTGTTCCTTATAGGTCAGATCTAGATTGGTCAGTATGCATGGTTCGAATGAATATCCTCCTATATATTACAGTGTTGAGACTTGAGAGGCTGTAATAGACAGTCTAGACTCCAAATAAGTACTAGTTGTGGAAGATTTTGTGTCTCTGAAATTGATCATAATGGTCCAGAGTTGTCTTCTAGATTTTTTGTTCTGATTGGATTTTCTAGCATGTCAAGAGAGTCTAAAATCAAGACGATCCATTGAGATCAGTGATGTTTTGGTGTCAAAATCTAGAGATGCACATTTATGTCTCATCCAAACTAAATTTGAACCTTCAGTTTCCTTGTAACCATATCGAGAAATATGAGGGTTTCCATCGGCTGAAGATTGTGATTTAGACAATCTAGGTAGGGTGTAAATGAGTAAATGTTATTTTCCTTAGTCCAACCCACATAGGGTGGTCCATTGAATAAATTATCTTCTATATAGATGCTCTAAGTATCAAAGATCCTTTCTCTAACTGAGTAGTTGTGCTAAACGATTTACTAAATTTGGTAATAAAATATATTTGAAAAATTATCCTGGGATATCTTCTTAAATAGAGTGTGCAGATGTGAGAATGTTGGCGACTTTGAGGCCCCACTATCTTGGTAGGAAAGGCCAACAATATTGATAGTGAACTAAATGCAAATAAAAATAGATAATCTAAGTTATGGTTGCAATGAAAGTGGCTATCTCTTGAAAAGACTATGGGGGAACCTCAAACCCTCACAATGGTATCAAAAATCCTAAGGATAAGGGGTTTTCTTCTAACTCTACTTTTAATTTATAAGTGTCGGAAAGAATAAACATTTGGAAGAAGCTCACATCTTCTCTTTGATCAGTTTGTATTTTATTATGGCATGGATTCATGTTATGGTTCCCTATTGTTTCTTGCTAGAAATATTGAATTTAAGTATGTTGATTTTGGTGTGTCTAGAAGGCTCCACTTGCATTCGAGAGAGACAATATCAGAAGGGATTATCTTTCTCAACCAATCATCATTGATTAGATCCTTACCTAAAGTATCTTACAAAGAAACCACTAATAAGACATACTGATAAAGAACCCATGAAGCTTGCAATCATAAGGATATTGATTGGAACCTATGACAATAAACCGTGGTAGAAAATACAAGATTCATAAAATTTTGCAAAGAAAAATATGAAGAACTTGAAGTAGATTGACACCGATGGGTTTTTGTAGTGACAAACACTAGAAGATTCACAATTTTAGAAACAAAGAAAAAGTTGATTGACAAGGGTGAGCATTCCATGTGGAATACAAAAAATAGAGTCATAATGAAATGCACAATGAAACTAGTTGAAGACCATTCCAAACTAAAAGAATGTGGAGTCCATGCTCAATGAACGGTGTAGGAGATTCTCATCTGGAATTTCACCTCATGTCTCTTTATTTGCATTAATGAAGGGAACCTAGACTGATAGTCTACATATTTGAAGCAAACATTTTCTCTAACATGACTGAAGATCGGTCTTGAATGATATGAGAAATGCATTCTGTGCTTTGCGAGGATCTTCACTGCCACACATATTTGGAAAAGAAAATACCATACCTCCACACACTTTGCATATGCCATTCTAGGAGATGGAGTGGAAGAATTTATAGTTATAAAACATGCTTCTTCTTTTTAGTTATAAAACATTGAAAACATATATTTTTACAAGAGGAAAAGTTCAACAGATAGAGCACCACTACAAGGAGAAACCGTAGATAAAATAGTAAACCCCTATCTGAAAATTGAAACTCCTACCATCAGAGAAGCCAAAATCAAGTGGCCAACCTATTGCAAAACTTTCTTTTATGGAGTAGTAAGGTTGGCCTCAAACACTAACACTAGCAAACCAAAACATTCTCCCTTTAGAAAACCACAAGGTATCATGCAAGGGAGCAACATGACCCTAAAAGCAAAAATTAGTTGCTAAGATGTTCATAACCAACGCTAGAGCTTGAACATGGGTCTCTATAACCACCAAAACTGAACCTCCAATCAATATCATATCCCCACTCAAATGTTGTGTAAGTATGCTAGGGGATTTATCATTTTGTGATAGTTATGAGGCAAGGGATGGAGGAAAAATAGATGCATGTTGAGGGTTTTATTCTTGTAATTATGGTAGAGGAGATAAGTTGCAAGATACTACTTTTTGAGGGAAGGCTTATTTTCAGAATATTTTAGATATGCTTGGATATGCCAGGGTTATGGCCAAACTATATATCCTTATTGTGTATGGCTTTTCCACCTCTCTAGAATGTATTTCATCTATCTTGAACACGGGCCATGAGTGTGGCCTTTTTGGGATCGTCCTAGTTATCTTCATAACTCAAACTATAACAAAAATAATTGTAAAAAAGGATGGAGTAGGTCATCTACTAGAAGCTAATCTATTCCGCCCTCCAAGTAATAAGTGAACCAAACTGTAAAGACCTTGCTAAGAGTTGGGTACTTTTTGGAAGTTGGAATTGACTGGTTATGTCTTTTTGGTTGGGGAAATTTATCAAACACTTAAATACACATATCTAGATGTCACTGTATAAACCCAACAGTCCAAATCTGAATATTAATGTTAACTGTCACATGGATTGGGTGGTATCTTCTGTCAAAAACTTTGTCCTATCTCTGTCTAAACTAATTTTTGGGACTGATTCTTTGTCTTAGAGGATGGAATGATTGTTTTAGGCTTCATGTGTCATCATATTGTTATCAAACAATGTGTATGTAAATATTTCATATACATGGAAAACCAATAGATTCACCACATGATACGAAAAATAAATGTAGAATTCATTGAACGTTTTCATCCCTCGCGGCTAAGATAAAACTAAGTCATATTGGTTGGAATATTCATGTGCTAGTGGAAAACCAAGGTAATTATATTAATAAGTAATGTGGTTAAGTTCTCAAATGGAAATGGATGGATGAGTGGAATCCACATGAGTTTCTTAGCAATGGATTCCATACTTGTTGTGTTGATCATGATCATGCCTACAGGGAATGCCATGATATGTTGCAGGTGACTGTAGGAAATGATGTAAACTCATATAGGAGATCTTATAAATTTGCATGGCTTGTACTCTCAAAGGACAGGACATGACACAAGCTTTGATACACTACATCAAAACATTTTGATTGACAGGAAGGTTAGTCAATTATTCAGTTTAAATGGTTTTAAATTTGAGCATCTTTTTGCACTGGCTGACAAATACAGTCAAGCTGAGAATAATATTATACTGCAACTATAGTGAACCCGATTAGAATTTTATTTATTTTTCTACATGATTTATGTTAGTTTGCAGTAAAAAAACTCTTTTTGTATAAAAATAAAAAATTTCAAATTTTTTTGCTTTGTAGGTCAATTATACTCTTTGAAATATGCCCTTCAACATGTAACCATGGATCCAGTTATCTCCTCAAATATTTAGATATTATGAATAAAATAAAATAGAGGTCCTTTTAGCTAGAGCTAAAACTTTACCCTAGGAATAATTTGCCACCGTCTTCTAATCAAAGGCTATTTCTAAAGTACTTCAACAAATTATGTTGATTGGTAGTTAAGGGAAAGAAACAGAGGGTAAGAGAATTTAATTTTTGGATTTAGAAGAAGCAACCTCTCACTTTAGCATTCATGTTCCTAAGCACACATTGGATTCCATTCAACTCAATTTCAAGTGCTTCTACATGACCTTCACCTTTGATTTGTATCAAAGAAGCCGACAAATTTCCCACTTTCACTTGGAAATCCTTTGGCAGTCTTGTGTCCACTATCAAGGATTTGTATTAACACCATTGCATGTTACCTTTTGGGGTGCCATTTATCTTATATGAGAAACCCTTTTGGGAAGAGTAGCTACTATTTTTGGAGGTGGGTGAGTAAATATGGTTGTGCTCACTTTAAAATGTTATAGCCACACTTGGGTTCATGCTAAAGTGAGTGACTGAGCCATTGTCACTAAATTCACTTCCTTTTAATTATCGAGTGTGATGACCTTCATGTCTCTAACTAACCATCTAAAGACTTTGCTTGATATGAAATACATTTACCAAAGAGATCTCCAATATTTAGCAGCAGAATAGTAACTGCCCAAGCTAAGCACAGATTTTCATTGATTTCACCACAAGGTTCTCATCTTTCTCCATCAAATATTCCTATAATTATTTAATTTGGTTGATTTTCAATTCTCTTGTAGACTAGGAAATACACGAGTTTGTTTAAATTCCCTAAACATGATGGACACTAGCCTTTTCAACCAAGTCAAGGATGTGATTAGTCTCTGGTACCCAGTCCTTCATTTTTAAGTGGCAGTTGTTTCAGTTCATTTTAACCACCTTTGTTAAGTATTGAAATAACTCCATTTCTCAAATTTGTAATTCAACATTTTCTATATTTAAAAAATCTCAAGATCACATAGTACCGTGCAAAGAGTAAAATGTTAAATGACTCATAAATGTCGAAAACATTCCTTGAGATCACTTGAGATTAGCACATTGTGGTGAAAAAATAATCCTTCAAACATTCATGCAATTAAAACAAATATCAAATCAATTCCAATCTTGTATCATTAGTAAGCGTCAAAATTTTATGAGAGTCAAGTGCTAATATAAATTTTTTGAGTGTCAAAATCATACACAACAATCATTTTCAGCTCTGTACAAGTCTTATGTTTGCTTGAAAATAAAGGTATTTATGAACTAAGGTTTCTTACAATCATTTTTTCCAAGATTCAGCATCATTATATAGTGTGTTGATGACTTAAAATTATAGCAGTACCCTCTAATTGTAATATGGTGTAAACAATGGTTATTTTGCTTGAATATCATTGTATTGTCATTTAAGGATGTGTCTTCATGTCCTCTTATCATATGTCTCTTAAGGGGGTATGATTAAATATCAAACCTTAAACAAACATAATGGTTGCTAGGGAATAGTGATTTTTACAATCCATTAAGCCGATTTCTTGAGTTTTGTTCAAATTTCCTAGAAAAGGTTTATGAATTTCATAACTTGCTTCATCATATATTGTGAACTTATATAATCTATCATCATTTTCTGACCATTAGATACTCAAAGTTGTGTAATGATCCTTTTTACCATTATAGAGGACTCTGTAAGTTAGGTTCCCAAATTCTTAAATGGTTCTAGCTCAATGGAAGAGCGCCTGCCTTACAAGCAGGAGGTTGGTGGTTCGATTCCTCCATGCCCTAATGATATTATAATATCGGTTAAAAACAAGTAAATTAGTAACCAAAATATAAGAGATAAGTGACCAAATAATGAGAAATAAGTGAGCAAACAAAATGTCCAAAATTCGTATATAAAATTACTAAAAATGACTAAATTAGTGACCAAAAAATGAGAGATGCGAAACTAGGCATTAAAAAGGATGCAACACATAGCGCTAATGATGAAGCCAAACATGGCATTGATATGGTAGCAAAATAATACATGAAACTAGGCATTAAAAATGATGCAAGAAGTGGCGCTAATGATGAACCCAAACATGGTGTTGATATGGTATCAAAATAAGACATTACTTAAACATGGTGCTACATACGAAGAAAAATATGGTGCAACAATAGAAGAAATATTTGACGTCATTTTGGTAGCAAAACATGATGCAAAAATTGGTGCAAATTTGGAAGCGAAAATTAGCACATATTTGGAAGTAAAACATGGTGCAAAATGGGATGCTAAAGTGGTAGCAAAAATGGATGCAATATTGGATGCTAATTTGGATGCTAACATGGTGCTATTGAGGATGCAAATATGGTGCTAGCAGGGATGTCATTTAAGAAGAAAAACCGGACACTCGCTAAGAAGCAAAATAGGACGTTATTTAGGGATCAAACGTCGATGTTGTTTAGGAAGCAAAGTTGAATGCTATTCTGGAAGAAAAAAAATAGATGCTATTTTGGACGTCATAAAAGATGCTATGTAGGAATCAAAACAAGACATTTTTTGAGACTCTCTAGGTTTTTTCCATGACGTGTCCCATTTAGCATCTAGTTTGACCACTCAATGTAAAAAAAAATTACACTAAAAAGGGACACTAAATGGGATGCTACTTCCAGGATTTATTGTAGTGTATAAACATTCACTTTGAAGTTATCGAGGAAAAATCATATTGGCACATCAAAATCTATTGCATACTTTTCTCTTCCTTGGTCTCTTCTAGTCCTTTCATTTATCACATACCCCACAACATAAATACAACACCAACATCGTATCCTTTCATTTATCACATACCCCACAACATAAATACAACACCAACATCGTATGACACTACACATGGACAAAAATCTATGGATTACACTGCCTAAGGGAGAGAGAGCCATCGAGCTATTAGATTCAAGATTGCGGCCAATTTTCTGCTGAACTGGAACCAAATTCATATCACGGTCATTTTTGTTGCTGAATTAATTATACAAAAAATTAGAAAATCAAGGCAACATAAAATCCTTTTATAAGAACAAACAAATTCAACACACCTGTGCTGAAGAAATCTTCAGAAATATTTAAGGATGCCTACTATTCATGAATCAATTTCTGGGAAGCGGTGCCTGTAAGATCCCAAACACACCTTCTATCTTAGGCTTGGGATATTATATCAAACTATCACCCCTTCAGTGATTCAAACGACCATCCAAGTACACCTAGCTTTCACTTCCAGAGGAAAAATCAATATCGCTCGCTTTTATTTTACCCAAAGCTTTGAGAGATACATGTTTAAATTGACAAGAAGAAAATGAGAGAAAAGAAATAGATTCCCTCTCCTCTTGTGGACAAAAATATCTTCATTACACTGCCTAAGAGACAGAGAGAGCCATTGGGCTAGCCGAATCAAGATCACAACCATTTTCCTGCTGAACTGAAAACAATTTCATATAATGATCATTTTCACAGATGAATGAATTAGAAAGAAACTTTTAGAAAATTAAGGCAGCAAAAAATCCTTTTATAAGAATAAACAAATTCAGAACACATGTGCTGATTGAAATTGTAGAAATATTTAATATGAAGGCTTGTTATTCCTGACCACCCAATTCTGAATTCCCCAATTGATTTATGGGCAGTGGTTCCTGTAAAATCCCAAACACGCCGTCTTCTATCCCGAGATTGGGATTTAAGATAAAACTATCATGCCTTTAGTGTTTCAAACTACCATCCAAGTACCCATACCTTGCCCTTCATGAGGAAAAATCAATATCACTAGCATTTATTTTACCCAAATATTTGAGAGATACATGCTCAAATTTATAAGAAGAAGATGAAATCAGAGAAACGGATTCCCTTTGAAGCAGGTAATCGAGTAGCCTGTCAAGAAGAGCCAAGGCCATCAGCTTATCCTCCTCTTCTAGAATCTCAAATCTCATTTTGCATTATCTACATCGGCGATATTTTTGCAGAGATGCAGGAAATTGAACCGCCTTTGAAGATTCCTCCGGTTCAAGTAGAAATTTCTCCTCCACCTGAATATTTATAGATCCTCCTCATTTGGTCTCCTTCAAGACATTCTTAATATCTATAGATTCTCCTCCTCTGCGCCATTTTTACCTCTCTGGTTGAAAGACATACTCACAATTGTTTAAACAAGAAGAGGGCAGAGAAGTTGAAACTTCGTCCATTGAGCTAGTCATCTCCTCCTCCATTCATTTTCTTCCTCCGAAGAAACGAGTCGAAGATCCTTTGAATAAACCTAAGCCGAAACAATTTTTCATGCAGACTTCCGTAGTGTGTGTAAAGAGGAATCTTAGCGCAGGAAGGAAGCTAGGATTTACTAGAGCCAATGGATAATCAATATCTGTTTAGGGAAATTTCAATTCAGAGAACATTGAGATCAACATTACAATCAAGAGACTTACCTCTGCTTCCAATATTTCAGACCAAAGGTATGGATATTTAGTAATCCGTAATTATCACCATCAATGAAGAACCATTGGAAAAATGTATTGTTCAAAGCAAGACTGAGCTAAAATTTTATTTCATTGCTTTGTTACCAGTCTCGGAACTTTCGTCAAACACTTAGGCTACTCCATTGTAATGGGAATAGAATATACAAATCTGATTTGCTACCTCTTCTAGTTGGTTTATAATATTCAATGGTTCTTGTTTTTGGGTCACAGACAACAATTACTAAGCAATAAACAAATGCAGAATTGACTTTATCGACCTTTCTTTCTCATAAAGAGAAAATACAATGTACAAGTAAACTAATAACATATACATATTATGACTATAAATAGCAGTGGACTACTTGCAAATATTTTCAACTCAACCAACTTTGATAGTGACCTTAATTCCTAATAAATCATATCTACAATATATCTCAAACCTATGAGGTGTTGATGAGAGTGACTGCTCTATAAGAGTGATTGCTTGTTTCATAGCTTCAAATGATCTTGTTGATGGGTGGAGGGTCCACCTAAAATGAGTCGGTCCCTTCTAAATTTCTACACAGTACAAATCCATTAGCTGCACAAAAAATGCTCTTGACATTGTTGGTATTATCTGCACTTGGTGTTCCCAATAACTGTAAATAACCCAAAATGTATTGATGTAAATGACCAATGTAGAATACTGTCCTCTTGGCTTCTTTGTAGCGTACTCCTTCAACTCAGAACTTAGTGTAACAGTCACAAGAAGAATAAAGTACTCTAGGAGGACACCCAAAAATGTGGAGATAGGATCTTGTAAGTGTCAAGATAATTAGTAACTCGTGTTGACTATTGTATCACCCTTTTCTTATACTCATAATGAAGCATGGGAGTACTAATGAAGAGATATTAGTCACCTATGCACCCAAATATAAGGATGAAGTTACAGACTTCTCAATTCGACGCCTATAGCACCAATTCCCTACACATGTAACACCACAACCCCTCTATAATCCAACTTGGCCTCTACAGTAAGTATAATGTCTCTTCAAACAAGTGCGACTAGCATAAGGAAGGAATGTGACCTCCCTTGGTGTATTTTCCATTCACAAACAGACCCATGATTTACTCTTGATTTTGTACTTTCTCCAACCAATTCTAAGTATACCTACAAAATTAGAACATAAAAAAATGAATAAATTATGTTTACAAGAAAGGGTAAACAAGATACATAAATGGACTAGGGGTTTTTTTGCTATGCATGTAAATTAACTGATTAGAATGAATTAATTTGGTTTTAAGACATTGAGAGATGATATTGAGGGATATAGTTAACCTAATTATGCTATCAATGGAACTTAAATTATCACCTGAATTAAATCTAAAGGAAGTGAGTAGTTGACCCCACAAAGGAAGCAACTGTTCGAGTCACATATTCGACTGACCCACAGATGGATATAGATGTAGTTTTGTTTTGTTTTTTATCCTCCTGGTTCCTTTGTTTCATCCAATGCCCCCTTCCCCCTTGTTTGACTCCCATTTTGTTGTTAGTATAATCGATTATATATGATAGGCTAAGTATGGATGCTCGGTCACAGGATGAATCCTATATATAACCAGTGGTGGGCTATGATTTACCATCGTTATCTAGCCCAACACCCCTTTCAATGGGTTGAGATTCACAACCCACAATATCCCTTCATTCCCTAGATTTTCTTCACCCCAATGTTCCAAAAGTAGGGTGGAAAAAGCGATTGTGGCACCCAATGAGATGGATAGTTTGAGAAATGGGAAGAAGTATTTGAATGTATTTTTTGACAGCACTGTCCATGTATAGGTCAACCTCCACAAGAAACATAAAAAAATTAACTAATTGTAGGCATCCATAATGTTAAATTTAATGTAATCGCTACTCCAATATGGTAAACAACCAATGAAAGAATAATCTCTGCTAATAGATGAAATTTTTAAATTAGGGTTTTTCGGAAATGAATACAAATTTAAAAAACATGGGTGTCTATATGATCCTCCTTTCCTAGAGCTTCTACACTAGTTGATGGTTTCTGCCACCCCTATCATCCATGAGTGAGAAAAAAATATCCTCTAGATGGGTGCACAGGGGTAGCTTCGTATGTGTTTTCAGCATCATGGGAGAGAGATCAATTGTATTGGAAAAAATATTATTGTGTTTTTATTATTTGTTTCACAATAATATTGACCTAAGCATACTCTTTCCGACAATAAGCATTAACTCATAAGCTCACCTCATTCTGAAACAAAGCACAACTAAATGATAGGGTTCTCTATTAAACATTATCTCAAACATTTGATTAATTCTTTAAATCACCCCCATAGCTGCTACCCATAACCATTTTCTCTTGTCCTGAATGTGGAAAATTATAATATCTTCTGCGAAAAATTATTATTGTGTGTTTTTATTATTTGTTTGGAAATAATATTGACCTCAACATACCCTTTCCAGAAATAAACATTAAGTCGTAAGCTCGCTTGATTTTGAAACAAAGCACAACTAAATGATAGGGTTCTCTATTAAACCTTATCGCAAGCATTTGATTAATTCTTCAAATTGCCCCTGTAGTTGCTACCCATAACCATTTTCTCTTGTCCTGAATGTGGAAAATGATAATATCTTATGCATTGTCCTTAATGTGGAAAATGCTAATATCATCATGCAAAATTAGGGATTCTTTATGGAACCTTAGGTTAGCTAGATCCGTAATCAACTTCGACATCTCAAATTGGTAAGATCTATTTCATTGTTATTTCCATTTGAGGTCCTCATATCAAGATGATGAATCACACCAAAGTTTAGGATAAGCTTGAAGGAGAAGATAACATTTGATCATGGAAGTATAGAATCTCTCTCAATCTAGAAGAGAATGACTTAGACAGATACATCAATGAGGAGGTTCCAGAACCAGAGGGAGAAGAGGCAAAGGCAAACCATAAGAAGAAAACGGTAAGAGCTAAAAGGATTATTGCAGACTCCATCAAGGATAAACTCATCCCTCATGTATCATCATTGAAGACTCCTAAGAAAATGTTAAATTCTTTAACCAATCTATTTGAAGGAAAGAACATCAACTGGAAGATTACCCTGAGGAATCAACTCAAGAGTGTGAAGATCCAACATTCAGAAACCATTAAGTCTTACTTCACAAGGTTTTCTCAGATCAAGGAGCAACTAGAGGCCATTGAAGAAAATGTTGAAGAAGGAGAGATCATGATGACCAACTTGAATGGACTTCCAAGGTCATGGGACTCATTCATTCAAGGGACTATGGAAGGAATGCACTCAATAAGAAGCTCAATTAGTATCAAGAGAAGAGAAGATGGGAGCAAGTGACGATCAATCTCTAACAGCCCAGGAAAGAAGAATGAAGGCAAGAGGGGGGATCACTCTCACAATAGACCCAAGAAATTCCAAAAGAATCATCAATCAAGAAGGGACTACACAAATATTATATGCTACACATGTGAAGACAAAGGCCACTTCAAGTGATTGTCCCAGAAACAAAGGATACTCCAAGGAAAATAAAAAGAAAAGGCATCATGCTCACATTGATGAGGATGACGAACAAACCAAGAAGAGAAGAAGGGATGATAAGAAGGGATGTAGTTGTGATTGATGAAGAAGAAGGGACGCCCATATCTATGATATACAAGACTTGCTCAGCACTGTCGATCATGAGCAAGACAAATATAGGTCCTCAGAATCAGATGATGAAGAAAAGCACACTGTCAGATTCTCCAGTTATTATTGCAAGGAGACAAGGATCAAGAGGGATTCCACCCACCAAACAAACAAAGATAAGTGCTTAAATTACCATTTTTTATATATATAGTTACTTAAATGATATTGTTTATTTATGTACATATTTATGTTCAGTTGATGCATTATGCATGTTTGAGTTTCTGCATTTATGAACAATATACTACTAACTTGCATGTGATGGGTAAGTATCCTATGGTGTTGTACAACATTCCATTTCTACTTATCTAGAATGAAACCTCTTTGTTGACATATTGAGAGTAGTGCACACTAATGTTCTGGTAAGATGGAAGGCATCTAGAAAGTTACCATATGTATACGGGATATGAATAAATGTTGCATTGGCTAAGATAGTTACATGACTCTGTGACATATTTTTTTTTCAATAAGAACTTTTCATTATTAAAATGTTTGAAAAATATGAAATTTTTCTAATCATGCAACTGAATTTGACTTGTAGGAAGGATCGTATGCAATCACCTACAAGAGAAGAATGATGAGGCTCGTTCCAAAGAATGAGTGATGATGGCTCAATTCTAACACTCAACTAAGATTCACTATAGGAAAGTACCGTGAAGAGGAACTTGATGTGACCAAGACACAGAGACATGTAGACCTACCTCAAGAGGCGAAATCGACAAGACAAGACTAGAATAGGAATGAGGGATCATCCAAGATGAAGAAAAGTATGATGCTTTAGACTGGACTTCCAGATAAAGTAAGAGGCCCCAGACACACTCCAATTATGTGGCATTGTTGTGTGACATCATTGATGCAGATCCTTCTAGCTATGAAGAACCATCCAAGAAAGAATGGAAGGAGGCTATGATCGAAGAGTACCAGTTGATCATCAAGAATGTTGCCTAGGATATAGTTCCAAGACTTGAATGGAAGTCCATAGTGTATTCCATGTGGATCTACAAGATTAAGCATGCAACAGATGGAAACATCAAGAAATACAAAGCAAGGTTTGTGGTTTCTCTCAAAAACACGGAGTAGATTATGGTGAGACGTGCTCCATTGACCAGACACACTTATCCAGTAAAGTAAAAGTGGATATCGAGCAGAGAACCACATGTGCATAGAAGGATTTGTGCAGGATCAAAAGGAACCCATGGGACAACACATACAATTGCTTGAAGATCAGCTAAAGTGATGGAGATCTCAACCTTTTGCTATAAGGTTGAAGATGGAAGCCTACATAGGATGAGTAACTCATAGATGGGTGCAAGATGAACTTTTAACAAAGTTTGAGATGGAGGATCTTGGTATCCAATGACCTTGAGAGATGACATAGATGGATACATAGAATATCAGTAGCAGAGGAGAATACTCGTCACTTCAATACAGAATGTCCTAATACATAGAGTACAAAATGAAAAGGGAGGATGGTGCTCCACTTCAAAGGGAGTGACTAGAGTTTGAGAATCTTGACATGATTCTTGGGTGTGCTAGAATCCAAAGGATATTTTCCTTAGCCAAGGAAAATGTGTGGTTTAGATCTTGAAGAGATTCGAGATGTTGGATTGTGAAGCTACACCGTTGGCATCGAACCTGAAGTTGTTGTGTGGTCCTACTTCATAGACAGTTTATGCCAAAGTATACAGGTGGATGATCAGTCTATTGATGTATCTGACAAACACGAGGTTGGATATATGATTTGCATAGAACACCTTGTTCGATTACATGGTGGGGTGGATACGTGTTCAATTGGTTGTGGCAAAACACATGGTGAGGTACGTAGAGGGTACAAATGAGTATGGACTTAGATATGCGAGATATTAGAGGATATGCTTACAAGATATGTTGACTCTGATTGGGCTGGTAGTGCTACAAATACAAAGAGCACTTCAGGATGTTGCTTAAGCTTGAGGTCTGACATAATTTCTTGCTGCAACAAGAAGAAGAGCATATCACTAAGTACAGTCAAGGAAGAGTATATTGCAACTTTTTCAACAATATGTGATTCAGTGTGGCTTCAGAAGCTACTTGTAGGACCATTCCATATCGAGTTAGAGACAAATTGGGGGTTGTAGCAAATTGAGATCTGATATCACTATATCCAAGATATGGTATGTGGAAACAGATGAACAAACAATCGATTTTTTTATCGATCCTCTAGCAAGAGTGAAGTTTGAGTACTCTAAAGATAAGCTTGGAGTTGTGCAAATAATTTTCCATCACGATAAGAAAGTCCTAGATGGTGATAGGCCTACATATGTATGAAATAAGACTGACCCTGCAAAGAGACACATCTTGTATGCAACAAGACTAGCACTGTGAAATCCTAGATGAATCTAGGCCTACATCCAGTATGAAACAAGACTAGCACTGCAGAGATTTGCATTCAATATGAAACAGGACTGACCATGCCAAGGAATCTAGTATGAAACATGACTAGAACTGTAGAGATACACATTTAGTATGAAACAAAACTAACCATGCAAAGGCATCCAGTATGAAATAGGACTGGCACTAGAGATATCCACATTCAATATGAAACAGGACTAACCCTAGGAAGGCATCCAATATGAAACCAGATTGACTGAGATCTGCATTCAGTATGAAACAAGACTGACCCTGCAAAGGAATTCAGTATGAAAAAAGACTTCCACTACAGAGATCCACATTCAGTATGAAACAGGGCTGACCCTATGATGGCATCCAGTATGAAACAAGTACTAACCCTATGAAGGAACCTAGTATCAAACAAGACTAGCACTGCAAAGATCCACATTCAGTATGAAACATGACTAACCCTCAGAAGGAATCTAGTATGAAAAAAGACTAGCACTGCAGAGATGTACATCCAGTATGAAAAATGAATGGCATTGCACAAGGTACATCCAACATGAAAAGGGTTGGAATTGTACGAATATGTTGACGACATCCTAGATGGAATTTAGGCCTACATTCAACATGAAACATGGTTGGCTTTGTATAACTATTGAAGACGGATAGATTCGAAGGATGTCACTAGTCAATGGTCGACAAGATGAGAATTAATGTAGTAGTGCTGATGATAATCCAGTGATTATGATCCAACGACGATGACCCAATGATGATGATCCATAAATATAATGTTCTGTGATGAAGATTATGCTTATGATATTGTTGTTACAGAACTTCCTATGACTTATAGAGTCACAGGTTAGTTATATAGTTGTCGTTGTGGTTGTTGTTGATGATGTAGAATACCTTCCTTGTTAAGAGGGAGTGTTGAAATAAATGTAAGTTCAAAAGATATTCTATTGTACTTTTATTGTATTCCTCCTTCGCAGTTTTATTCCTTCGTTCGGATATGTCCTTGATTTGATTGGTCATGTAAAAGTCATGAGGTAAAACCTCTATTGTAAGTCGAGGAAATAGTACCCACAAAAGTATTATAGAAAATGTATTTTGAGTCTTCATATGTGGGTCAGCCCCAATTAGAGAACCTGGACAACCTAGTTAGGTAAGTGAGTCACATAACTAAAGAATATAAATAAGGAGGCACCCTCCCTCATTTGAATAAATATATCTCAATCAAGTTCGCTCAAGAGAGAGAAAGACAAGTGCACCAGTGAAGGAGAAGAAGAAGTTGTTGAAGACATCTTATCTTTGGGTATTATATATTGGTTTGACATTGTACTAAGTGACGGAACTATTATGAAGAAGTTGTAGGGTTTTTTCCTTTATGGTTTCCCCAAGGAAAACCTTTGTGTTCTTGTGTATTGTTGTGCTTGTCTAGTTTCCAGTTTAATGATCTAACATATTTGAATTAAAGTGAAAACACTAACATTAGTCACTAGGGATTTGTTGGTGGGAATGTATTTAATAATGTTAGTTACTTCTTTAGGAAAATAGGATGCATGAGAAGCTCATTTTTCTTATCTGTTACCAATTGAGGGATGTGTTGAAGAATAGAATTCATTGTTGCCTCTCGCTTAGTCCTAGTGTCCTTGAGGATGTTCCTATAATATGAGACCAACTCGACAACAATGTCCTCCTGTTTGGTGAGATCGTGTCCCCCTTCTACCCAAAGCATGTTTATACAGTTGCAAGCTCTCCCTTGAATCATGGAGTCATGGAATAACTTCAAATTTTGATCCCCCTCTAAGAGCCATCTGATCCTTGACTTTTGTTTCCAAAGGATTTATTCTTGTTCCATTATTTGGTTGTCTCTTTCTTTTTGCAGAATGTCCTTCATGTATCTGTGAGAGATGGATTCTTGTTGGACCTCCATCAAATTTGCTTCCAGTTATTTTCTATCTTTGAAGATTTTGCCAAAGACCTTTTTATTCCAAGTTTTGAGCTTGGTTTTATAGAGAGAAACTTCCTATGGCTTGGGGTGTACCACAACAAACAACTTTGACACTAGAAATCAATCTTTCCCAATATGCAAGAGAAACCAAATTTCTAACACTAAGGGATACCGAATCGTACCTTGTTTTGGACAGTTGAAGTAGATCCCTGTTGATATTTTCAATTAACACTTGCATTAGAAATTCACTCTCAACAACAGCAAACAATACAAGCATGCTCTATAATAATGTGTTAGACCTACTCTAGCATATATATTCAACAATGTATAAGCAATTAAATATATCAATGGGTTCAATATTCATATTCAAATGCACATAATTGGACAGGAAAATATATTTCTATTAATAAAATCATAGATTACCATAGTGACAACCTCTGTCGGCACGTCTACGAACCGGAGAAACCAAGTCCTCCATCTCTCGATAGCAAGCTCACAAGCAAGGGAAAGCTTGGGAAGAACACAAAGTTCTCCAAAGGGACAAAGGAATGCAGACTCAACTATAAGCAAACTGAGGCAACAATGGACTATAGTTTCTTTTCTCTTCAATCCCTCCCCTTCAATGTATCCAAGGGGTTCCTTATATAGAACTCCAAAAGGGTAATGGAAGGTCGAATCCAAGTGATCTCAAGGCATATGGAAGGCCAAGAGTTAGGATCTTCGAACTCCTATGAGGAAAACTCCAAAAATATTTGGACTTATGCACACATCCCGATGTACGTGGGTTTGAGGTCAAAAGTCACATGTACACACGAGTATGGGCTTAAAATTCGGGTACAATAATAAATTGGTTTTTTTTAGGGATGATCTTGGAACATCAAAGTATAATATAAGTCCATAGGGTCTAAAGAGTCTACAGAGGGACAGGGAAGGCCATAAATATGTGATCAACCATGTGTGGTAAAATCAGATATAACATATGCCCCCTAATGTGTGAGGTCAGAGGGGTAACATGATGGCCGAAATACATTATAAAATCCATCCCAGAATTAGAGTGATGAAGACCCAGGTGGAAGAACCAACCACTCATTAGTACAATACAATAATCAATCTCTGCATATGATTGCAAATACATATAGCAGTCCCAGATACATAAGAGTGCAATGGACATGAATAGGCATGATATACAAAATGTGACATGTGTGTTAATCGCCATGTACAATATACAACAGATCAGAATATCCAAAGTGGATGAAGATATAAAACAGATCAAGATCTCCATAATAGTTAAATATATACAATAGATCAAGATCTCCATAGTGGATGAAGATATCTGATATACACTGGAATCAAATCACGAGAGCTAATATCTCATGAACACTAGCACGATCAAGGAGGTAGCATTTATGGAATGCCACCAAGATGGAAGGTCTTATACATGAACCGCTGCGAGTACATGTCCTACTATGCGAATAGATGTGTCGAGGTCGAACATAGTAGTCCATCGTCTGATTACCAGACATTGATGTATATCGTTAGCAAATGCAAGATCACCCACCGCTAATGAAAATGGGAATCAAGGTACAAAGTGCGATCTAACAAGTGCGAATAGATGTGTTGAGGTCGAACACTTGGAAGAATCCATCGATAAGGGCACACTGATGTATTCCCAAAACTGTCAATGGCGAGAGAACCTACCACTAATGAATGTAAGTCTTAAGGAACTCAAATGACTCTAGAATCCTATTCCAAAATAAATAATATGAAGTCGATGGAATGGAATCCGCTAGAAGGAGGGAATTAAGGAATCTCCCATCAACCAACACAAGGTACTCAGCAATGTTGTATAATGTAAGAACTCGAACAAGATATGCACGAACCAGTAACAGTACTGGGTATGGTTGATATGCAAAGTCAAGATAACTAAGGAAAGGCCAAATCAGGCTTCAACTTCCTTCAAAAAAGAGCATAAAGGTGAATGGTGACTGAAGGTAGGAAGCATGGACTCGATATGCAAACGGGAACATCTATGTGACACAAGAGGCATCAACAGAGGCTCCATAGGGACTGGAAGCTTAACCAATCGATGGAAATAAACTTAGAGTAATGAGTACAACTCCTAAAGTCAAACTAATAACCCAACCAATGGATGTGATATACGGTGCTCTATTCGAAGGTGACACGACTCAACTATTACCAAAGATAACATCTTTTCCTGTCCAGATTTTTTGTTTTTTGCTTTTTTTTTGGACTTTTTCAAATATTTCGAAAAGCTTGAAAAAGAATAAAAGTGCTTTATGGTACAAATCTAGGAGGAGATGAGTGTCAAGGGACAAGCATACTAGTTCCAAGCAGTGGAACATGCCTATGCTCAATGGAAGGAGATGTGTGCAAGATAACGACACTTGGGGGAAGGTCTCCTCTTGGTAAAAGGGGTGATCAAGCTACAAAAGATATGAAAAAGGGGTCTACTTGGCTAGACATGAGACAAGCTCAGGCTACATGGTTGATAACTCAAAGTCAAGGAGCCGACATAAATCTCAAGAATGCAAGCAAAACTCATGAAAATGAAATTACAACTTAATATATATGATGGGAGTCTTAGGGAAATGGCTAGCATAAATTTCAAGAGGAGCATGAAGCTCTTGCTCAAAGACATGGTGGGACAAAAAGAGGACTCCCACAACCTAACAGAGAAATTTCAGCATGGGCACCAAATGCAAAACAAGATCTAACTAGGGCACCCATGTATAGGAAATCTCTACCATTCACATAACACCACTTCTAACAGCATCAAGAAGGTTTTGTGATATCATGGAATGGGTTTGTACCTGAGGTTAAGATGAAATGGTCATAAGGTCATGCGAAATGCAGGCGGATGGGGAATCCTAACATATATGCCAGTTTAGACATGATACTTGTAATATGCATGAATGGATCGAAGACTCGGTCAAACCATGCTCAAAATTGGCTCTTACAACATCATATTAGTCCAAATGGGCCAAAATGGTCAAAAACGGTCAAGAACTATAGGAAGTGGGTAAAAATTTCAATTTTTTTTTTATAAAATAGTGAAAAAATAAAAATTTTCATACCATTTTGAAAATTCACCCACCATAGTTCTTTTGTATCCAGAACTTCAAGAGATGATTTCGGGAGCATCGTCCAGCAAAATCACTCTACGTTTGGTCCAGGTAATTACTCATGCCCTCCTCTTTCACTTTCATGCATAAATTTTTTATTTTAATGGTCAATCTTGTTGCTTAATCCATCCCAAATAGTGTGTTTCGACCCACGTGGAAATCAGGTATTTTCCTTGTATAGGGTTGGGTATATGCAAAAAAGACCACGATACCTATGTACATACGCGACTGTTTCAAAAACAATCACGTATAGGGTCACAAACATGATTTTCAAGGGAAAACACTCACGAAACTTGGCAATGTTTGTGCAGGATGGTGCTAGAATGGAGAGAGAGAGAACATGGTGATGTTGAAGAGGCTGTGTAGGCTGATCTGATGGCTCAACAAGTGCTGAGGGCTTGTGGGTAATATAAGTTTTTGTGCCTTGGAAGCTTGAGGGCTAATCCAAGGCTACTCCAGCTGCTAGTGGATTACTGGGATCCAAACTCTGAGACCTTTCAGTTAGATGGCATGTCATTCAGCATAGAAGTTGAGGACATATACTCTATCACAGGTTTGTCCTTTCAAGGGGAGGTGGTGAACCTCCAATCCCGCAGGCCAAGAGGCGGGTTGACTATAGAGGAGTACATAGCTGTGTATTGCCTTCCTGATACAGAGAAGTTTGGGAGTCAAATCCCGAAAAACTTAGTCCAAAACCTGGGTCTGAAAGCCATACTATTGGCATTGAGCAGGATCGCAAATTTAGCATCACTCCACCAAGCCTCAAGGCCAATGATTTTCTATGTCGTAGAGTGCACGCGACCTACGATATATGACTGGAGTACCTCCGCTAAGCAACATGAAGCAACAACTCTATGACTGTAAGATGGGCAGGGTATGGAACTTTGGGTTTAGAAACATACTGAGTACATTATTTTTCGAGCGGGTGCAAGGGCTAAGCCCTAGAGTTGACATTACTCCACATGGATTTAGTAATCCAGCTTAGCTATGTTGGGCCAATGTCATGCAGAGACTGGGAGGGGGAAGGGTGCCTAACCCCTATCTAGCAGACTTCTTTCTCTGGTGATGGAGACAGATCATCACCATAGATGACTATCCCTATGCAGGGATCAACTTTCGTGGAGATTCAGATATGTCCCTACCACCAGGAGAAGCATATGGAGACATAGGTAACGAATCCCAACTCACTTTTTTTTTTGAATTATTAATTTTTTTGTGTTTTTTTATATATGAAATCAAAAGACATGTTTTTGGTGTGATGACATATAATGATACTATGTCATAGACATACAAATGTGGGACAACGATGGCTAGATGGATTTCCTTGTCATTGACAGAGGGGAAGAGGCGATGAGATCATGGGTGTGAATGTGGAGTAGACGCTCCAAAGCATTCACACAAACTTTGTTCGCTTGACACAGAGGGTTCCCATGGCGCATGTCGAGGACTTTCCTGAAGCTATGCAGCGCCAGGTGGTTGGAGTACCATGGGCATGGGTTCGGTTATTTCACTGGCTAGCTAGAGCCATGGTGTGCTACCATGATCAGCACCCTCCTCCACCTCAGGCTTAGAGACCTGGGTGTATATTTTTTTGTACTATCGTGTAGTATATTTTGGTGGCTTGGAAGCCCCAATTTTGTATATGACACTTATGTATTATAACTTTACATTTTTTGGACTTAATGAAAAATATTTATGATGATAAATTATTATTCTATTTACATGTGTAAAATTTGTTTGTGAAATGCTTGTATCGTCTATGAAACAAATACCAATCTAGTACATAGTTAGCATATGAATCAGCAACTTGATTAAAATTTCTTGTAATGTGAATGTATGTTATGCTCTCAAATTGTCATTCTAGCAATCTTACACGCAAGAATCTTTGTAAAAATGTTGGATCCATAACATGATACAATCCATTAAGTTGTGAGACGACTAACTACGAATCAAGACGTATCTCAAGAGAAAGGACACCATGTGAAATGACATCATGCAATAACTCAATCATGGAACTATATTCAGCAACATTGTTTGACGAAGGTCGTAAACATACGCCTCCTGAAGACAACATTTGACCCGTAGGAGTATAAATCACCCAAGTAGCCGAAGCTGAGTTTTGAGTGTGGCGGCTAGCACCATCAGTGAATCATATGTAAACCGAAGACTGCATCGACATCTTCCATAACAAACTAAAGCTAATCAACAAACCCGATCACCATAAGAAGACCAAACTACGCTATGCAAAATGTACAATAATATACAAAAAATCAGCCTTGTTTGAAGATCATGCATAGTATTTCTTAAGACAGAGCCCATTTCTAGGCTCCTCCAAGGCCATCCCTTCATAATCAACCAACTCATAGGTGCCTTTCTCTAAGACACGCTTGACCACGTAAGAACCATGCCACATAGGGTTAAACTTTCCTACCCCCAAGGGTTCCTTAGCTTGATCCCACAAAAGGACCAAGACACCTTCACTAAACCTCCTAGGACAGACAGAATTCTTGTATTGGACCTTAACGCGACACTTGTTAACCTCAAGAGCCACTAAAGCATCTCGACGCTGCTCATCAAGCTGCCCCAAGTGGACTAGTCGTTCTTCCAATGTGGAAGTCTCTGGTAAAAGCTCCACATCTAGCTTCAAAGAAGGGATTTTGCATTCAACCAATAATACTGACTCCACCCCATGCACAAGTGGATAGGGAGAACAACCAGTGGAAGTCTTGACCGCAGTTCTATAGGCCCACAAAGCAGGATACACCATGATATGCCAATTAGTCTTGCTTTGTGCAATAGTTTGTTGGAGAATAGACTTAACTGACTTATTCACTTCTTCAACCTGTCCATTCGCTTGAGGATAATAAGAAGAGGAATGCTCTTGCTTATACCCTAACTTCTAAGACAACTCTTCCATCATTTTGTATTAAAATTTCCTTCCATGGTCAGTGACAAGCTCCCTCGAAATATCGAATCGGGTGATAATATGGTTAAATACGAAATGCGCGACTGTTTCACCGTCAGATTTGATAGTAGGCATAGCCTCTTCCCATTTCTTGAAGTAATTAATAGCCACAGTAATATGATGCCCCTCCCCAACCGAAGTTGGGTTACAATCCATAAAATCACCCCCCCACTTGGTGAAGGGACCGGCGGTGATAATGGGATGCAAAGAGGCAAGACGAGAGTGCATATTCCATTCAAACACCTGCAAAGGTTGGCGCCTCTTGACTATATTAACACAATATTTAATGGTGGACAACCAAAAATAACCCGCTCTGGATTTTTTGGGCTGTAGAAAGCCTATATAAATGACCACCACACACCCCTCTGTGGCAATCATTAAGCACAACCTCAGCCTCCTCATGAGTTAAGAAACGACGTAAAATGGAATCAAACCAATGGTAGTACAAAGTATCTTCCACTATGAGTTATTTCTCTGCTACGTGACGTATTCATCGACGCTCATCTCACGAGAGGTGAGTAGGAACCTTCAATGTTTCCAAATAAACAATAATATCCCCGTACCAAGGGTCCACGGTTGAGATGAAAAATATATGCTCATCAACAAGAGAATCAAACCCTTGAAATATCACAATCCACTTATTATACCTTTCCCCAATCATCCTTCTAGTGAGGACGAATTGAAATGGATTAATGTGAGCTACGACCAAAGCTTGGAGAAGGAGGATGTAATTCCTTAAACGCTGAACTGCATGGACAGTGGCTAAGGCTAGCTTCTCAACATGGGTATAACGAAGTTCCAAATCAATAATTTTTCAGCTAAGATAGTATATGACATCTCATGGAGCTCCTCGTCGTCTTGAACTAAGACCATACCAATCGTCTCTTGAGACGCGGACACATAAATTAGGAAGTCACGGCTATAGTCTAGTGGACTAAGCATGGGGGTCGATGCCAAGGCTTTCTTCAGAGCATCGAAAGACTCCTGGGCTCGCTCATCCCAGTAAAAAGGGGTGTCTTTATTCAACAAACACATGAAGCCTTTGGTCAAATTGGCAAATTGACCATGAACCTTCACAAGAAGTTTGCCATTACTTGTAAACATTGAAGATGTCAAATGTTACGTGGGGGAGACAATTGAAGGGATCAACTCTAATGCCCTCCTTGGACACAATGAATCCTAGTAAATGAACAACCTTCACACAAAAGATGCACTTATGAGGATTTAACCAAATTTGATAATGATAGCATCTTTCGAAAACCAATCTCAAATGGTAAGGATGACGCACCCTCAAGTGAGAGTGAGTAGCTAGATCATCCAAATACACTTCAATAATATTTTTAATATCATGAAAGGAAAAGGTCATGGCCCATTGAAACGTAGCTTCGACATTTTTAAGGCTGAAGGGCATCTTTCGATATGCAAAAATTCCCCAAGGACAAATAAATGCAGTCTTATGTTGGTCCTCGGGTTTAATTTGTATCTTAGTATATCCATAAAAGCCATCCATAAAGGAGAAAACCTCACTTCCCGCACACTCATCCAAGATTTGATCAATAAATGTTGTAGGGAAATTGTCTTTAGGACAGGCTCAATTTAAATCATGGAAATCAATGCATATTCAGATTGTTCCCTGCTTCTTATGCACCAGATTTGAAACCCAATCCATTAAGGGAATGGGATAGATGAAACCAGCTTTGAGCAACTTTTCTATCTCTACTGTAGTAGTGGGCACTTTCCTAGGATTCATGGCATGTAAACATTGTCGAACCGGTTTGGCATCTGGATAGGTTTTAATTTCGTGTTTGACAATGCGAGGGTCAATTCTCGACATCTCTTCATATGACCAAGCAAAAAAATCACGAAATTCCTTGAAAATCTTGGTGTACTCTTTAATCTCATCGGGGGAACAATCCGCCCCAATGTACACGTTCTCAATCTTACCAAAAACACAACAAATATTGATAGGTATCGTTGGTGACAAGTTAGCCATGTTCCCTTAATAAATCTAACTAGGAGAGCTTAATGGGACCACGGGCCTCCCAAATTTCTCACTTAGAACTTCCCTAAAGTCATCACACTCTAAACGATCAAGCTTAGGAAGGAAATACGGTCTATGGTGCAACTCTTCCCAAGGTTTTTCTATCCCAGACATGGCCTCAAGAATAGCTTCATCCGACGGAAAAAACATCATCAAGGCAGTCTTAAGAGTGAGATGACTCTACTGCCCAAGCAGGAAGCACATAAGGGTCCTCCTCCTCCGTCCATGAAGAGGAAGGACTAGGCTCTACAACATGATCAATATTAGCTTGATACGCTACCAATGTTGCAGGAAACAGTATGTCTATCTTGGCAGGTATATAATTATCACTCGAAGTACTCATTGAAGGAAGAATCCAATGATCCTCCATATGAGAGGTGTGAAAGGAGACTGAATTCAATGAGGTTGAATCCTTACCAAGACTAGAACCAATCACAAGGATAGGCGTAGGAAAACTAAAGGTTCCCATGAGAGAAGGATACATGCTCACACCCACATTCTCAGTTGTCGGTTGAGAATGATCAATAATCAGGATAGAAGCTCCCAATGATGTTTTTAAACACTGATTCTGGAAATATTTTTTATCAATAGTAATGATCTTCCCATCCAAAGGAAAACAAACCACTCGGAATAGGGAAGAAGCTACAGCTTGCGTATTGTACATCCAGTTCCTACCCAACAAGAGATTTTAGTCGAGGGGCGCATCAATCACCTCAACCTCAATCGCAACAGTCTTCCCCCCCAATTGGACTTCTAGGGAAGGAAGTATACCATGCGGCCAAAATGATCTTACATCAAGTGCAGTCAATATGTTTGAATATTTAGACAATGTGGGAGAACCTAAGCCCTTCCAATAGGACAAAGACATCGTGAAAGCAGCAGCGCCTTCATCAATCACAGTTGCTTGATGGTGTGGTTTAGACACTCTACATGAATTTGAAGAGACACAAAGTAAGGAAAGTGAGGCTGGATTCCATGAGTTTCAAATTTGATCAGGGAAGGAGCGCTATCACCACCAACCCCAAGACCAGACAACAAGGCCTTCCTTTGCGGAGGACAAGTCTAAAGCACTTCTAATGATGACATCGCACAAGGAGTCTGGCCCAAATCCTCGACAATTGAATAATTCTGGGTGGCTCGAGCATTAAGACTGTGCCCCGAGCGCTTTAAGAATCCCATAGTAATGCAAGGTGGAGCTTCAAGCTTATCCGTAGGCTTTTCAATTCGCAAAGAGCTCTTAGGTAGAGCAGGTTCTTTCCAGTTGTGACGTACCATAGTCTTTCACACGCGTCACAATATTTGTATCTTTAACCATGTTGATGCAACCATGGCCACTAGCGACATCCGATGGGTTTTGAGTACCACTAGACACACTACAAGGATCCATGGTCCTCGAGTTCATATTTTGATTATTTGGTAAAGGATTTGTGAACACAGCTAGGCTCTGTGCTATGAAATTTGAGGCATCTTCCGTTCAAGGGCACAAGTGAGTGAGGTGGTCATCCTTACACAACTTGCAAGGAAATTTTACCTTCCGCTTAGGCTTCTTTCCCCCCCCAGCATTATTTTTGTTTTTTTCATTGTTATCATTATCATTTTTATTCCCACCCTTACGATTATTTTTTCCTTTCTTTTTATTCGTTCCAGTTTGTTGGTTACCTTTTGGATTTGATGATTGCACTGAAAGTACATCCACCGATTGGGTAGGAAGAGATGAATCCATAGCTTGTCCCGACGCAGACTGGTTAATCAATAACTGGCTCACTTTTTTCGTAACCGAGTCCGCAGGTTTGGTACTTGCGGAGCAACAATACCATTAGCATGTGGCCCATGTTTAAACTTGGGGTTGAAATTGGATTGTGGATCATTAGGTATGATATCATAAAGGAGCCCAGACTAAGCATAAATCAAGTCCAACTACTGGGCCCTAAAAATATCTTGGTCCTCATTTTGAACTCCGGATGTGGAGATATCCTTCGCAATATAGGGTAACAATGACTTGAGGAACCATTCTAGAATAAACTTTGGTGGTATAAATGCTTTAATTAATCTCTTCTGTCTATGCCACTCTTGAATGTGATATGAAATGTGGGTGGCTTTGTCTTGCCAAAATGTCAACAAGAGTTCAGTACCAGCGTCATAACACACGGGTACCTAGAAGTGATCAAGAAAAGTCATCGCTAGGTCATTGAACCAAGTATAACTCCCCCTAGGTAACTCTATATACCATTTCGTGGCAAGACCCGTGAGGGCATGTTGAAATAGTCTCAAACAAATAAAATCATCGTTCAAGGAGTTGGAAGAGCACCAAAGATGGAAGGTCATGACGTGCTCTCTAGGATCTTCACCAGACTTAACTTCAAACTTTGGAATGTCCGAAGGAATTTCAGTAGGGACTTTCTGCCATGCCGAGTCATGAGATACATGATCGTTTGTCAATCTCGACAAATCAAGTAGATTCAAAGTCATAAGGAAAGGGTGCATAGGTTGAGCCGGTTGGTTCCACGCTCCCAGATAGGACTGGTTCACATAAGGCTGATTGCTATATACACCATGGCCTTAGCAAGTGGGATAGTAACCTCCCTCCCATTTGACCCATAAAGGGCTGCATGGAAGCATTATAATTTGGAGTACCGCAAGACTGGGTGCTACAAATCCATAATTAGGAGACCGGTACACGGGTTGATACCCAGATCCATAAGGTGGACAGTTTTGTCCGTAAGATGGTCCGTAAGAAGGTCCATAAGAGGTTCCATAAGCTGGGCCATGAGATGGTCCATTGGAATGTCCATAAGAATATACATGTACTACTAACACATAAGGAGGCACATAGCCTTGTGACACTACAGTGTGAGCAAAAGTAGAATGGACATGGCTAACAGCGAAAATCCGACCCGAAGGCCCACTAGAGTTAGGAGGAGGATGCGTCGTCAAAAAATATTTTGAAGGGATTAGTGTTGAATACGATGGAATATGTGAAGAAATATAACTTGTGCCCCCAATATTCACATGTCTAGGTTCGGGTCCCCAAATGGGAATACTAGTGCTAGGTCTAGGGTGTATGTGTGAAGAAACATCCACCGCATGGATGGAAGGTGTAATGTGACTAGTGCTACCAAACCTCTCCACTTGGAAAGGAATGAAAGTGCCCCCAGGCGTAGCACTAGGGTCAACACCTGATCTGACATGGGGTGCTGGACTAGTCTCAAGAATATCAGGTATGCCATACCTAATATTGCTAGTGCTAGTGGATGCATAGTGAGTCTCATAACTGAGAAGACAATACCGACGATTAGGGTGTGTGGAATCTGTGAAATGTGAAATATCTTCATGTGATGGTCCAGTCGAATGACGAACAGACCCTACCCGAGTTCCATATGTTCTTGCAGGTTCATCCTCCCATACGTGACGAGGAATATCAGTGATCTCCGGGATCTCAGGCTCATGGTCACCCATAGTGTGTGAATCAAAGTGAGAACGAGTCCGCCTAGACTGTCTGGTTCTCTCTCCCAAAGGAGGAGGAGACGTAGAAGTCATAAGTCCTACTAAACGACAAGAATGGTGAGGTGTCGCACCTGGATCCACAATGACTCAACAAAAAGAAAAGACTTGATCTAGCTACACAACCATAAGCAATCTAGTATGCACAGAGCATACACCTAAGAAAATCTAAAGCCAAAACACAAGAAAACCAAGGGTAGGATATATGAGCTCTCGAGTGAAGAAGGTATGTCTCGCCTAAGAGAGGCTTAAGACTCCCATACACAACAAGCAGAGGTTCGTAACCAATTATAGTGGCCCTCATCTTCAACACATATAACGACTGTACTATCTGACCCTCACCTGGCCAGGACACCTGCAAAATAACCTCTGCAAATACCCCCTTGATACCTAGGTAAGGAAACTAAGGTCACCTCAATATAACCAATGCTCAGGCGGAAATTCACACGCAGGATTGACCATATGGGAAGGGTAGCAAAGCCTGAAGCCTGAAAGCACAAATGGATACCCCAAGGGTGCACCGACCGTACCTCAAAGGCCCCCAGATACGAATACAATCCTAGAAATATATCTGGTGCTCACAGAAAGTGACCAGGGGTCATCCTAATCAAAATCGTGTGCACTGCCTTGTGCTTAACTCTCATGTAAGAGAAGCGTCATGAGAAACACTAATTATATCAAGGGTTTCACATTCTCACCTAGATAGACACCTACTTGTTTCGTTTAGTGGTCTTGGAGAATTAACTCACAATGAACTGTTCTAAGACCCTAAAACCTAATCTTGTTGATGCACCCTATAAAAGAAAAGAGTATAATTCATTTTATTAAGTGTTGATTTTAATTGGTTGTGATTACTCAAAGGGAAATGGTCGTGAAACTAATGAAGTTATGACTCAACAGTCAAGTAAATATGCACACCTAACAAGCAATGCCAAGTGTAATGTGTAGAATGAAAAATAGGGTATGCCACTACATGAGATGCAATAATTTTCCTTCAAATGTAAGTGCAATCATTCCTAGATGAAAATCTGACTATAAACCAACAAGCAAACCTAATGCAAGTACCGTGCCAATGCAAAATGAAAAAGATGCATAAGTATGCAAAAGAAAAAATGTTTTTGTATTTTTTGAAAATAAATGAGATATGACGGCAATAAATGAATCTAAAACCCTCAGACCCTGCAACCACTCACAAACAGCAGTGAAGCAAGGCGCTAAGATAAAAGAGACCTAATGCACTAATCCCAAAACAAAAAATGAAAAAATTAATGACAAGAACAAAGCTTAAAAAATAAACTAAAAGAAATCTCTGGTAAAAAACAGAGGGTGTATACAGACACTAGAAGCATCCAAGAAGACTTAGCAATCATCAAAACTCACCCAGCAACACTTAATCCTCCAACTAAGGCTCAAAATCAAGGCATACATGACTATTCTAAGTAAACCAACGTACATACGCGGCTATTCAGGGAAAACCCGCATGTATACGCGACTGTGAATACAAGCCCACATACAGGAAGAAAAAGGATGAAAAATAGGGCAAATAGACAATCCAAGATCAAATTTACTTCTTCTATTCCCTACTGGGAAAACATGCCCCTAGACTCGACACAAACACAGAGAAATCAAGAGAAATTCAAGTACAATGAATACCAAAAACCCCCAAAGATGAACAACTAGGAACTCCCCAGTATGGTCACCAATTCTATTACAGAGAGAAACTTCCTATGGCTTGGGGTGTACCATAATAGACAACTTTGAAACTAGAAATCAATCTTTCCCAATATGCAAGAGAAACCAAACTTCTAACACTAAGGGATACCGAATCGTACCTTGTTCCGTACGGTTGAAGTAGATCCCCGTTTAGCTTTCCAATTCACTCTTGCATTAGCAATTCGCTCTCAACAACAGCAAAGAAGACAAGCATGCTCTATAATAATGTGTTATAACTAATCTAGCATATATATTCAATAATGTATAAGCAATTAAATACATCCATGGATTCAATATCCATATTCAAATGCACATAATTGGACATGAAAAGATATTTCTATTAATAAAATCAGAGATTACCATAGTGACAACCTCTGTCGGCATGTCTATGAACCGGACAAACCAGGTTCTCCACCTGGGCCTCCACCACCTCAATCCTCCATCTCTCGATAGCAAGCTCACAAGCAAGGGAAATATTGGGAAGAACACAAAGTGATCCAAAGGGACAAAGTAATGCAGACTCAAGTATAAACAAACTAAGGTAACAATGGACTATAGTTTCTTTGCTCTTCAATTCCTCCCCTTCAATGTATCAAAGGGGTTCCTTATATAGCACACCAAAAGGGTAATGGAGGGTCGAAACCGAGCGATCTCAAGGCATATGGAAGGCCAAGAGCCGCGATCTTCGGACTCTTTTGAGGAAAACTCCAAAAATATTTGGACTTATGCACACATCCCAATGTACACGGGTTCGAGCTCAAAAGTCGGGTGTACACGTGAGTATGGGTTTAAAAGTCACGTACAACAATAAACGGGTGTTTTTTAGGGATGATCTTGGAACATCAAAGTATAATATAAGTCCATAGGGTCTAAAGAGTCTGCAGAGGGACATGGTAGGCCATAAATATGTGATCAACCATGTGTGGTAAAATCAGTTATAACACTTGGCTTTTACCCATTTCAGCTTCTGTTGTATGTTGTAAATTTTGGATCCCATATAGACTAGGGAATCTGACGACCATACAGAGAAATTTTCCATAAAATCTAGATGCCTTAGCCAAAATTTCTCAAATCATAAAGAGTGATTTTTTGTAGTGGTGAATTCATAAATTTCAAGGCTAATCGGTCAGTGATATGACCCATCCCCTAGAAGGATGAGAGAGTGAATGACAACATCTATTCTCACCAATTTTGTTGAGAGTAGAAATCTATCCATTTTGGAGGCCACTTGGTGTCTTCTTTCCCATTTGTTGTTCCAAATAAAAGAGCCATTTCTCAGTTGGACATAAAAAGGGGTACAAAAGCACGGCTAGCCAAATCTATACTGATGATGCCACCCTTTTTTTCAAGAGTGTTTGAGATCAAGTTAAAGTCTTCACATTTGAACCAGTTTGAGTCAAGGACAAGATTATCCATGATGTAGGAGAGGGAAGACATGAAATTTGGTTTCCGAAGTGGGAATGGGAGGCTCGTAGACGTTGGTGAGGAAACCACTAAGGTTCAACTATAGATGTTGAAAAAAGGAAGAATGGAGTGCGATGCAAAAAAGAAATTGGATAGATGCACCAAAGAGGGGTCCCATAGAATATCCAAACCCCAAGCTATATCGACAACATCTAGGGAAATAGATTAACAACCTTTCCAACAGAAATTTGAAAGGGATGACAATGATTCAAAAGATAATTTGGTTTCTTGGTTTTTCTTGGATTCTCTTAGAATGAAGGGATCATTTTTTGTATTTCCCTCCTAAACCCCTTATGTTCTTGGATAAAATATTCATTGAAAAATTATTGAGTAGGGGAGATGGATTGTAGCTAGTCTGAGAGTGATTGATGCTTACCTGAGGTGATTAGGGTTTCCCCTAGCTCTGTAAGTCTTTGTTGATTCGATTTGCACCTGCAATTCTAGTCCTTATTAGCCATTTTTTATGGTGATGAACCAAATTGAATGCCTAGATTCTAGTGGGATTTGTCGGATGCACTTGAGGCCTGTGTTGGGTGGTGATCTACTTCTTGCAGGGATCCTCTAATGATTGGAATGTGGGTGATAGGGATCTCTCTAAGATTACCTCTTTTGCAGGTCTCTGCAATTTTCTATAGCTCTTGATCTATAATATTCAATTCTTGCTCCCCCTTGGTATTGGTGGGTTCCTCTATTTCGTCCATAATTCGATCTTTTGTTGGATCCAACTTTCTTCTCTTGACTTGGGTTGGATCCTGATCCTCGAGGTATGCGCTAAGTGGTGATTTGCTTCCTACATGCCTCTTCTAATGATTAAAATGTGGGTGGTAGGGATCTCTCTGAGATTACCTCTTTTGTAAGTATCCACAATTTTTTACAAATCTTGATCTGTAATATTTAGTTCATCCTCCACCCTCTCCATTGCTCAACAATGGGCTAAAATAAATCTAGGGTTTACAGAAGGAGGGTTACGACTCTATCCAAATAGAAATTTCTAATATGTACCTTTTCATCGTTGTATTATTAACTTAAAAATACATAATCTAATATATTTTTTGTTATAATAATCCATGCCCCTAACTATTCCTATTGGATATCTTACAAATAGGTCAAGTTGCATTTCTTAATTACATATGAAGTAAAATAGTTATTTACCCAAAACTAATATCTAACTCATTATTCTATTATTAGCTTAAATGTACATAATTGTTTATAATTATTTAGGCACCAACTATTCCAATTTGGAGTTATGTTTTAAGTGTTGTAAATGATAACACATAAGTTGTACAAATAGACACAAAGTGCATTAATTAGTTAATTATGTTGCATTAATTAATTAATTATGAAGTAAAATAATTGCAATTTACTTAATTATTATTCATTTGCAATTATCACAAAACTAATAGCTAGTTGATTGTGTTTTTTTCCTCAGAAGCTAGTTGATTGTGTTACTAGAAGTAATCCACTTAGTTTTGTGGAGATGGATTCCTCTTAAACAAAGGCTAAACATAAGTTAAATTAATTGCCAAATTGTTACAGTTATCCATTTATGCACTTAACTAAAGTTTATTTAAATCTTAATCAAGATGCATTTAAGCATAACAATATAAAGGGACCATGAAATGAATCTAGGTTGTACACTTGTAACACTCGGGTTAATCTTGTTGATCACTCAAGCAAGTTCAAAATATTAGATAATATCTAAATGCCTATTGGCTTAATTATTGACTTAATAATACATAATACAATAATTTTTTTATCACAATAGTTATTTACACCAATTTAATCATCTAAGTGCCAAGTGTTTCATATTATAAAGTATAACACTAATTTTACAAATAGACAAAATTTGCATTAATTAATTAATTATGAAGTAAAATACATGCACTTTACCAATTATTGATTAACTTGCAATTATCTCAAGATCATTTTTTAAATTCTAAGAAATCAATGTTATATACTTTGAAACCACTATTTGAATAACACAAATCCAAAATTTTTAAAATCAAAATTCCATAAACTCAAAAATTGTTAGACTTCTTCAATTCTAACACAAATCTTACAAGTAGGCAAACATAAATTCTAAGAAATCAATGTTACATACTTTCAAACCACTATTTGAATAACACAAAATCCAAAATTTTTAAAATCAAAATTCCATAAACTCAAAAATTGTTAGACTTCTTCAATTCTAACACAAATCTTACAAGTAGGCAAATATTGCAGTCATTGATTGATTATAAAGTAAAATAGTTATTTTTAATCAATATGAAGTGATTCTATTGTAACTATATGTCTTTCTTGTAGATTAAATGAAGACTATACTAACTAATACACAAAAGTTTAGTTGTCTTATAACTATTTATGAAAATATTTATTTAAAATATGACAATGCCAGAATGGAAATTGAAGTCGAAATTAGATATTTATTTATGTAAAAACATTTTACAATTTAACTATTTTAAATTTGGATCCCAATGTATATTTAATTTTATAATGTTTTTTATATATTTAATTTTGGATTAAACATGTGTTACACCATAACCTGACAAACATGAACCATCTCATCTACTTTGTGCTGTACAAAGAACTTCTGTGAGCCATGACCATAGGCAAAATCATAATCAGGTCTAACACCAACCATTATTCACAATATGCTCTGGTTCTGCACGAAGCTGATAGCAAAACATCTTGTAAAGATTGACGAGGTCTTTATTTCTGTACATAGTAGCACCACTTAATCTAGCGCAAAGGTACCCTCCGTCGATTGCGCTAATGGTTTGCTTGAATCCCCCACCGGATGTCATAGCTATGTGACAACGGGTGTTCACATTCCAAATCCAGAGCGCGGTTTTCCACGAGATTGAGCCATTCCGAGCCACCAAATCAGGGTTATTCAGCAGATCCAAGCCCAGGTACTTTCCAGCTGCACCATAATTATCATTCCTACAAAAAGCAAGATCAAATAATTCACAATCAGCAAGCAAGGGTCAGTCATAATCATTCAATTCCATTTCTTGCTGGCTTAATTACTAATTGAATTTATAATTTCTTTGATTGCTACTATACAGACATATACACATACAGACCCTTCGAGTTGCAAGGGGCCACGCCCATAGTATTGCTTCCCGGCTACGCAGGGATAAGTAGTAGAATTACAGTTAAGGTCCGGGTATGCGTAGTCGCCATCTTCTGTGGTGCACAGATCTGTCAATCAGTCATTATTATTTGTTAGCCTAGAAGAAGAAAGAAAAAAATATTTTAATGTTTTTAAAAATAGTTTATGGGACAGACTGTTTGTCTTGTTTTCACTATTTTTTGTTCAGCTTGATGAAGAGCTTCTTCAATTTCACCAGGATCCCTTTAACCAAGAACTAGTTCTCAAAATATTCACATAATTTAACCAAGAACTAGTTGTCAAAATATTCACATAACTATTCCTGCTGTTCCTGAAAAACTCTCACTCTAAAATAAAATGCTTTTCTGTTTCCACTTTTCCAAAGATACAATCAATTACTAATATCTAAACAATCAATTAAGAATATATACAGATTCTAAATGAAATCTTCAATTCTAAGGATTTAGAGATCATATTAAGAATATGCTTATAGAAAGATAAAGTATTTGATAGGTATGTGATACGCACTCTCAGTCTGGTGAGCCACGTGAGTGAAGAAAGCAGCAATTTCTCTTGTGTTGTTAATAGAGGTCCCACTTGTGCCGAAGTCAGAGAATGAATTAGCAGCAGTAATGAAGTCACTGTATGTATAAAATTCTCTTCCTGGGCAGCTAATATTAGCGGTGCGAATAATATCAGGGGGGTCAGACATAATTCCACTGAAGAAACGTTGGGTAGCAATATCCTCAATAGATAAAAGCACATCACCAGATACAATTTTATTAAAGATATCCTGTGTGACAAAGTCCCGAACATCTCCTCGGCAGATAGCTACAACACAGAGGGCAAAAACAAGCCATAGAAAAAACACGCTCGGCCTCCTAACACTGTGATTAGTTCTCATATCACTCATCTTGCTGCCGCAGAAAAATAAAGAGAACCACGCCGGCCTATCTGCTCTGTAGTGAGAAGAGGAGGCCGTTTGCTTACATAGCCGTGAGGAATCCTCTTAATTTTATTATTTGACAAAGATTTCATGAAGATGCTTGCCGATTTGCAACTCTTCTTACATTGAATTGGACATAACTTTAGTGTTGACCGGACTTCAAACTCCCGTACTTACGCGTCTCAAATAAATTATTGCTCTGTTGACGAGACTTCACCATTTCTCCATCTGTGAAGTTTGAACATGCTATCTGTGAACAATGCTAGCTAGTAGCGACATCTTTAGTGTTGACTGGACGTCAAACTCCCGTACTTACGTGTCTGAAATGAATTATTGCTTTGTTGACGGGACTCCACCATTTCTCCATCTGTTCACATGCTGTCAGTGAACAATGCTAGCGACATCTTTGTAGGAGTAGTCTAACGCTTCTACGATTTCGCCCGGAGCATTAGACTACTCCTAACGGCCGTTACTGTCTCCGGCAAGGCAAGCCTTCCTATAGATTCATGTCGTCACATCGTCAAGGTCATTAATTCTCGTGGGTGGCGCACACAGTACAATTCACTGCCAGCCCCACTGCCTTCCAACAAGTCTTTTTCGTTCATGTCCCGACTCCCGAAACCCATTCTCCAAAACATAGAGATGTGCATGTATGGATGGCATCATGGACCCCTCGGGCCTCGCTCACCATGAATGAAAACTTGCCGCTCCCATGATAATTTGAATTTGAATTTCACTTGCGGCTTCCACGATAATTTGAATTTGAATTTCAGTATCTAACCTTGCCGCCCCTGCAACCATTTGAATTTGAATTTATTGTCCAACCTTGCTCTCAAAAACCTGTTATGCAGCTGATTCGTTCGGTGGCGTGTTGAACATCTGCTTTATTCATTCTTGCATAGTTCCAGTTGAGATTGATTCCTCAACACCATCATCTGATTTTCTTTTTCAATCGCCACCTGCATTGAAAGAAAATCAAATTTGCTATTTTGTTTTTCAATGCCCTGTTTGCGTTGAAAGAAAATCAAAGTTAGTATACGACTCTGAGTTGAAAGAAAATCAAAGTTAGTATACGACTAGCACAAGGCATGAGGCCAAGATTGGATGTGGTTTGGTTTCAGCACACGAAAGTTTAGTTAAGACAATGAGATAAGTTTATAAGGAGACAGGAAGGCAGTTTCTACAGGAATGCAGTTATTTCAACCGAATCATATGATCAAAATCAAAAGTATTATTGTGATCATCATCATGTGTAAACAATTGTATCGTGGGAAGATCATGGAGCAGCCACATTCTTTCAAATCTGAGATTTTATTGGCACCTGTATGGATGATTTAATTTCTCACGCTAACCCATGACTGTTGAGGTGGGTGACAATTTAGTAGTTTTAACTATTTGTTATCTCGAATCTTCCATTGGAATTGTTTTATAATAAACGCTAGAATAATATTTTGTTTTAACATATTATATGAGTGATTCTCGGACCTGAAGTTGCTAGTAAGTTTCTGGTTATCTGCAAGAGCGATAGCATCAATGTTGTTCATGGAATGGCCATAGGAGATGGAACTAGCGGGATGCTCCATTTCTATAATTTGCCAACATAAACAGTTTCTTTGCTATATATGGGCCATGGGAATGGAACCCATTTGTATGAAAAATCCGCAATTTTCTTGTTGACTTATTTAATCGTTTCTCACATGAATATAGTTCCGTCTTAAAAATCGGTAGTTTTCTTGCTTACTTGTTTAATAGTTGCGTACATGAATATGATTGATTAGAGACAGAATTATTAGCTGATTGCCCATTTTGAACTTTGTCAAAAAAAATTATAACCTCACATATACAAAGAAAGCTACCCAATTCTAATCTGCATCCAAACCAAAAAATAATGTAATAAAAATGAAAATATATTTGCATTTTCGTTTTCAATTTTGAGAATTATTTGCATTCAATCTTCCAGATTTTCAGGTTAAAACTGCAAATATATTTGCATTTTAGTTTTCAACTTTAAGATTTTATTTGATCTTCCATATTTTAAGGTTATTGTTTGTGGAAGTTGTGCCTTCGAATGACAGGTTAAGCATATGGATAATTAATTTATCATAGGGTCATTGTGCACTTGGTTTCAAGGCGAATGTGCAAGAAAGCATTACAGATATGTCAATATGATGTAATAAGGAAAGTTGAACTCTGTTTAACCTAAAAAATTCTGTTTTTTTATCATTAAGCTTTGCACATGCATAATGTATTATTTATATTCATAAAATTCCACAAATTTATGTTTAATGATAAAACCAATGTATAATGTATTATTTATAATCATAAAATTTCACCAGTTTATGCTTAACCCTAAAACAAATTCATTTTTAATGCATCCAATAACTTTGTGGATTTTTAGGTTGATTGAGATTTGGGAAAAAATCACTTCTTAAAACATAAAATATCAAACGATGTATCCACTTTATGGATCTTTAGAGGTTATGGAGTTTTGAAAAAATGTTGGTATAAAAGAAATATTATTAGTGTTCAACAAAATATTTTTTGTTATGATAATTTGTTAATAGAGACCAGCGTTCAATAATATTATTAATGTTCAACCATCATTTGTAGCAGTGCTATTACACCCATGAAAGACCAGTGTTTAGAAACATAGGTCTCTCATGGGTGTAATAGGAGTGCTACAAATGATTGTGATGATCCTTTGTGAAGGAACCTACACATATACACATATGCATGATGTCAAAGAAGCTTCGTACAATTTGAATGGCATTTGGAGAAAGTTCCTGGTTCAGAGGATATGTTATTTATTTATTTACTTGTTATTCAAGTATTGAAAGTTGTAGTTCTAATGCTATTTCGGAGTCACTCAGTTACAATGGATGTCTTAAAAATCCGATCCGTAGTGTTTTTGGTTGCTTCTTTAATCGCTGGGCATCTGAATATGGTTCTAATAAATAAGATTGGATACGAATTATCAAAGTACCCATTTTGAACTTTGTTAAAATATTTATAACTTCACATAAGATTTTATTTGCGTTAAATCTTCTAGATTTTCACATTGGTGTTTGCGGTATATGTTGCCATAAATTCACACTTCAGGATTTGCAGAAGTTGTGCTATCGAATTTTTTGTAATGGGGCTGGTAGGTTAAAATGAAGCAAGTATGGACAGTAATCAGAGTTATTGTGCACTTGGTTTCAAGGTTAATGTATAAGAAAGCATTGTAAAGGTCAAAATATAAAGTAATAAGGAAAGCTGAACTATGTTTAATCTTATAAGGGATCTGTTTCTTTTTACCATTTTTAATCTTATAAGGGATCTGTTTCTTTTACCATTAACCACATACATAATGTATATTTACAATCATAAAATTCTACTAGTTTCCCTTTAATGATCTTAAGGAATCTATTTCTTTCTAGCATTAAACACATAGATAATGTTTATTTACAATCATAAAGTTCCACTCGTTTCCGTTTAATCTTAAAACCAATTTATATTTAAGGCATCCAATTATTTTATAGAGCTTTAAGTTGATTGAGATTTGGGAAAAAATGGCTTGTTAAAATATAAAATATAAAATCAATTTATATTTAAAATATCAAATATAAAAAAACCTAATTTATTTAATATATTTATAGAGGTTTGAATTGGTGTTTTCAAAAGAGATTTGATATAGTTTAAAAAATATATATTATTATGGTTTTAATAAAAATTTTAAATCATATTATAATTTATGAATGCTATTTAAAAGTATTATAACTGATTTATGTGACTTTAGTTAAATCACATTAAATTTGTATAATTATTTTATTTAAATATAATAAATTTATAAATATTTTTTTAAAGTTTTTTTAAATAATGATCTTTAATTCTATTAAGAAGAGCATTATTAAAAGTTGTAACAACTTTTTTATTTTAAATGTCTGTCATTAGAAAAATTAGAAGAATTGAACTTATAAATATTTTTTGTAAATTTTTTATTAAAATAATGATTTTGAATTCTATTAATACTAATAAAAACACTGTTAATATTAATAATAAGAATACTACTACTAATAAGAACACTATGGAAGATTGTAACAACTTTTCCATTGTTTGATTTCATTACTCATGTACACTATAGTTTTTTAATACATAGTTTATTAATCTATATTTAGAATTAACAAAAAAGTTAGTTTTCTTTATTCTAAACTCAAATATTGTAATCTCATTTTTACTTATTAAGGACATACAAATTATTCTTATGTTTTTATGTTGTTAATAGATAATGACAAGATGAAAGTATGTCTTATTACATTTCTTTATATTTTTTACATTTTTATAGTTTTATAGTTCTTTACTTTATATTGTAAATGTCTACAATGGTCATATGATATTATAAGATAAGGAAATTAATATTAGGTGGCCAAATTTTTTTACAAACTCCACTACAAGAGAAGGATAAGGTGTGCCATGAAGTCTAAATACTTATAAATAGTAAAAAAAATGATAAATCAATACGATGAAGCATGATCCAAAAATGTTATAGGATTAATTTTGAACCTAAAGGCTAGTGAAAATCAAACCTTTCTATTTATCAAAATATAAAGTAGAGTACCAAATAATTAAATTTAGGTTTGAACTTATAAGAATTGGTAAAGCTTGAAAGAAATGTATATGGTTTAACAAAATTCATATTATATATATAAATATTTGTAAGGATTTATTTTTATCAACTATTATAGTATCTAGATTTAAATTTTCTTCAAAAGAAAAAGATAAGAATATCATTTCTTGAAAACAAGATCCAACAATGTCAAATAATAATTTTGGAACTAAATTGATGAACATTGAACCTTAAAATTGACCAAAATTAACACATGGTCTTTGTATCCACCCATGTAGTAGATCCTAGGCTATACTTGTCTCACTAGACCTTATCATGATGGACACCAAGTGGTGCTTGACATGTCAAACCCTTCAATTCAATATGCTTAACGGTTCAACCATTATGGTTTCCTTATTCAATGCTTGCAATTGCCTCCATTCAAGTTTATGAGATTTATTAGCTAAATAAAATCATAATACAAACACATGAAAAGCATCATGATTTTTATGCAAGGGGGGTGGTAGTGTGTACTATTTTTAACCCATAAAATATTCAAAAATCGCCATAGAAATAAGAGATAACAACTGCATAATAAATTACCTTTACCGATCCAAAACAACAGAGCAAAGTAGCTACTTCTATAGTGGTTGCATCTATAGTTGCTACAGCTACATCTACCCCATTCCACATTATTACCCTAGCACATTTTATCTAGCCAAGTGCTCCACCTCCTAGCCACAAAGGTCAATATTCTCTATTGCCCCATAACTTCATGATGAGAATGATTAGTTGATGAAAACCACTTCAAGCATTAAAAAAATTTAGGAAGGCATTTAGGGAGGAATTACCAAGAGGCGTAGATCGAGTAGGAAGGAAACTCCCTCACTATTTATATTCTCATCTGAGGTGAGTTTTTTAAGATTTGAATTCAAGTTATGTTTTTAAAGTTTGTTAACTTATACAATTGTGGGAAAAAAATGATATTTTGTTGTTTCCCTTTGAGACCATGGAGAGACATACTCTTCGAGAAGAAACAAGGCCCAAGCTTCATCTAGCTCAAAGAGGAGGACGATCAATTCTGGAGATGTGCTTGGTATTGCCAAGGCTAGAAAAGGTGATTGTAAAGGACTTTTGAGGCACGAGACCAAGAAATTCTTTGTCTACAACCTTACAAGCAAACATCACTCAAAGGAAAAGGCCAACAAAATCCAGAACCCGAATTCTATGGCCCATGTATGGTTCTTCAACACAATGGTCAGTCGGCCTACAAATTGGAACTTCTTGCATCTTCCAAGATACACCTAGTGTTTCATGTATCATGTCTCAAGAAATTTGTGGGTTCAAATTGCAGAGTTCAAACCACATTACAAGAATTGGATGAAGATGGAACCATTTGGATACAAACAAAAGCATTCTTGAACACCATGCAATGTTAGCTGGATGTCAACGCACTATCAAGGAAGTTTCGATCCAATGGTAAGATACATCACCAAAGGATGCTACTTGGGAACCATAATCTATTTTACAACAATTTCCACATCTTCAACCTTGAGAACAAGGATGCTTT
>LPNX011024020.1:0-60802 GCA_001517045.1 Pseudotsuga menziesii
TAAAACATATTTTCCAAGATTGCAAATCTTGAAAATTTGATTTTACCCTTTTGGAGTCTTCATCTTCTCATGCATGCACCAAAGAATGCATGTGATCTTCCTACCTAGAGATTCTACTGAAATCTGAAAATATCTGAACTGAGGTACTTAAAATCATTCCCTTGTGTGAACTGTTCTCTTAGGAAAAACTCATCTGAAGACCAATGCAAGAAAATTATGGAAATAAAAATAACATGAGGACATGAGAACAATGTCCTTTTCCTCTTCCAGTTATTAGCTATTGGTTCTTCTTTTCTTTATTCTTCTTCCTGTGACTATTGGTTCAGGTGGGAATGGCTCTTCAAGGTTTCGAGCTTGCAGCTTCCAGCCATGGATTCGTGGGACTTAGGTTGCTTTCCCTATGGTTATTACACAGGTTGTAGAGAGGTGTAAAAGGCTATTTTGTCTCCTTCCAATTAAAAGATCCTTACAAGGGGTATGAAGGTGTCAAAATACACTGAATTATAGGTATAAATTTTTCCTATGGTTTAGAAGAGTTTGTTAGGGGTGGAGTAAATAGAATCAAAGGCCAAGGTATCCACAAACCATTGATGCTGAAACCACTGCTAATGTATGCACAACAATTGATAGTGAATCAATCAGGCTTCATCCTGATCACAAAATGTACTCATGAATGTGCTGCAACTTGACAATGAAGCTGCCTAGGGCAAATTCACTGTTAACAAGTCTAGAGATGTTTTATAGGGAAAATTCACTGTGAACAAGTCTGTAGATGTTTTCTATTTTCAACACATACTGTGCACGATAAGTGGCATAACATATATTTGACCACCTCCTTTAGAATGTCTAGCCCAAACAATGTTCCACCTCCTTTAGAATGTCTAGCCCAAACAATGTTCCACCTCCTTTAGAATGTCTAGCAGGAATTGAATCTTGATATGGCCTTTGTGTCTTTAGCACAAGTAATGAATTGAATGTGAGGCCAACTTGTAATCATGGAAAAGTTGATAATATGTCCTTCAATATGAAACATGATATTTAAGTAATGCCCAACTTGGTACCTGGAAAAGTGATTAACTTGAGAAGTAGCTCTGGTCTAATAGTTTAGGTAACTTGGGCCTTTGAATAATTATGTGTTGAAAAATGCTTACATATCTCTAGGAAATCACTGTATTGATCTAGAATGCTTGATATTGATGTGAGGTGATTCAGGCTTTGGCATATTTTAATATTTTCTTTTTATTAAAGAACAGCTTGCAGCAGTTCCAGGAGCACTTTTTGTGGAAGAAAAGACTCAATCTGCAAATGATGTATGGAGAAGGCTTTAGTAGGTTAACAAGTTTGTTCTTACCATGTTTTAGTACATTTCTACTATAATGTGCTCGGCTGAGTTTCTTTTAACCCAAGAAACTACATTAGCTTCTAGATCTTGAGGATGATACTTTTTAAAGTCTAAGATTGTCAAGCCAATCACGAGTGTTATAAAGGAGATTCTTTTTTAAAAGATTATTTTTAGATATACCAGAGACTATAATTCAGAATATTTTAATTTGCTGTACCACCATTCTAATTTGTTTGCAACATGTTATTCTTATTAATAGCGAAGGGTTTATGTAGCCAGTTTGACTATAAATGCCACAGACAAGGGTTTTCTTCAAATATGGAAAATTTATATCTGATATTCTGCAAATATGGCAAATTTATCTGTGTGTAAGGGTATAAAATATTAAGGAGGCTTTTGTTCAAACTTTTTTGGTTCATCAAACTGCAAGTTTGTGCATATTGTTTGATGTTTTATGTCCCTTGTCTTACAGGTAACTGCTTATCTTGCCTGTAACTGATACAATAATCAGTGATCACCATGATGCAAATGCTGAGACCAAAATTTGGTGAACCATCTTGTTTGCAGTCAGCACAGAATTCCTACAGATTTTTTTTGAAGTTCATTCAGCAAGAAGGTATTTGGGAATCAATGACAAGTAGGGTGGAACATTCACATGGGAGTTCCCTCAAGAATCTGTATTGAATGCAAGAGTGCATATTAAGGAATATTATTTATATGGAGATATCTATCAGTGTACAACTGCATTAAAGGTATTTTATATTAATATTTCTTTGTATGCAAACATATTATGGTTTTCTTAATTTTTGCTGCTATGCATATTGGTAATTTCATTAACTATAATATACATGGATTAATAGAAGTTTCAGTTTCTTATACTAGCAATCATCTAATCAGAGTTGGTTGCAAGATTGTATTTATTAGAACTTAGAAGTGATATGTATAGCATGTCAGATGACATGCAGCGTCCATTTATTGATGATAAATTGGCTTTCTTCATACAATTATGTTGTCACCTGATTTTGTTTTTTAATTATTTTTTAGTATATATCATTGATGCTACCAAATTGTTGTTTTCTACAAATTTGGGTGAAGCTTATAGCCCTTATTGATAGTCATACCATGTACCCACATACCCAACAATCCCACATTCCAAAATTGAGCATGGTGAATGAAGCACACTGCCATACAGTATATAGCTACAAAAATGAAACATGTTTTTTGAAATAATAGCAGTATTCTAAAATGCATTAGAAGCCCTGTACGAGGATGATCTAGGCTGAAATATGGACTTAGGCCAGTATCTATCCACTTGTGTTTCATAGCAGAATTGTTATTTTGTAATTTAGGCAACAAACCTCTATTTTTTTCTGGTTGAAGCAAACCAGGTTAGGATTCACTTGATAATAACTCGCCCTACACTTTTTTCTGTGGATTGAGGCAGCCATGTCATTCCCAGTTCCCAGTTCTGTCATCTTTTCACAGTCATGATTAGCAGAATTGCATGACAATCATGATGAAACATGACAAACAGTTCCATCACTCCAAGCAGAACTGGGTAAATAATAATTTGATAACCTGCAAATACACAGAAAATTGTTGTTCTCAGCACTATGTTAGACCTGAGTATGGAATATGTTTTCACATCTTTCTCTGGCATGAAAAGATACAGCTTGTTGAGCATCCTGTAGTCCTATAGTAGCAGCCTATTGGAAGATGATAGTCCCCTATTTCCAGATCATATTGCAGTATAAAAAAAGACTAGAGTTTTTTTTTACTTCGGCATATAAATCATGAGACAGCCTAAGCACAGTTCTCAGGGTTCCCACGAGCATGCCATTACATTGTCAGCAGTTATCTTACCCTGCATACTTATACTTATTCTTTGGCATTGGAATCCTGTAGCATATTGTTTCATTTGATTGCAGCAAGAAAGGAACAATCAGCAATATCTGGACTGCTTGCCAGTGCTCACAGGCACTCAATCCTGCATGCTGCCAATCAATTTTTTGACAATGGTGGTGATCAGCACTTATTTTCAGGAAAATTCGTTTTAAAGGGAGAAAAATTGCTGAAGATTTCATTCACGGGCTGAGTAGCAAATAACAAAGGCCGGAGATCACATAGTGAATATTTGATGGGCCATGGCTAAATTTTATCATGAGAATGGAGCGTCTTGACTTGGTTTCCCTTGGTTGTTGGATCGATCCACCTTGGCCTCAATTCTTTATCCATGATAAAGCTTGCACGTAAACCTACAAATAAATAATGAATAATGCGGCAACGAGACCAGTTGGGCCTGCCTGCTATAACATTTTTTGGACATATATTTGATGCACCTTCAAAGACTCTCTTTGAGGTATTGTGTGAAGGAGAAATAGCACTTGTTAAAAATGCAACTGAAAATGCCATTCATAATTTCATACACCTGAATCATTTTGAGTTCTTGTACCCCATCTTCATACTGGGGTTCACCATGTTCGTGTACAGGCATCAATTTTCTTTATTGAGGTCTCAATGAGGCATGGAGCCGTAGAAATAGTCCCTATGACAGAGATCCTTACTAGATTTTCTGTATTTTGTCTTCTTGTATATAGAAATATAAATCAATTCAATGTCTTGTTATTCTACATATACAAATCAATTCAATGTCATGTCCTGTTATTCTGCAACTACCTTTCTGATGGAAGAGCCACTCGTTGCTGGTTGCATAAGCTGGCGACGGCTGTAACTATTTTTTTTTTTTAAATTTCACCCAACGTCGATATAGCGACGGAAAGGCATTGCTATAACAACAATTTTTTTTAAAAATTTCACCCACCGTCGATATAGCAACGAAAAGACGTTGCTAGAGCGACGGAAGTCCGTGGATATAGCGACGGAAGTGCATGGCTATAGCGACGGCTTGGATCTCCATTTTTTTAAAAACTTTATACAGAGCGTGGCTATTGCGACGGAAAGGGTCGTCGCTCTTGCGACGCAAATTAGGGGTCGTCGCTATTGCGACGAAATAGTTTCCACGGAACAAAAAACACTTAGACGTGGCAATATCCACGCTTTTCCATGGATATTGCCACGTTTTTTCCGTGGCAAAATTGATCACTTGTATTAGTAAATGTTGAAGATGTCACTAATAGTGACATGGCGGATATTAACTTGACCAACTAAAAAAAAGAACCCCCCTCTTCCCAAGATCAACCTTTGACAATCACTTTACAATAAAGTTGTTTTTAAGTGAATTACTTTTGTAGAATAAGCGATGTTCACTTTTACAATAATGTTACTTTAAATAGTGCGGCAATAAATTAAAAGACTTAAGTGACTCACTTTTTATTTTATTTTAAGTGAGATACACTTTTACAATAAAGTAACTTGAAAATAGAAATTGCATGCACTAAAAAGTAGCTTAATAAGACTTAAACTCAAGACCTATTAAAGAATAAAGCAACTTTGGACCAAGTGAGTTAAGTTTAAAAGGTACGTAAAAGAATAGAAAGAGGAAGGGTTTTTTCTCTCTCGTTCTCCATGCTTGCCTTGTTTTCCTACAAATCACAAAAAAAATGAAAAACAAAAACAAAAAAAAGTTTTTCGCATTATGGGGTTAGATCTTGGTTAGCTTACCCGAAAAGTCTACATTTTCATGTTTTCTTGTTGTTTCTGATTTGCCATGATTACACAAGGTGCACGACAAAGAGCATACATAGCCGAGAAGACAAGAAAAAAAAACTTTCCCTTTTTATTTCTAATTCGCCGCGATTGCACAAGGTGCACGACAAAGAGCATACGCAGCTAGGGAGGGAAATAGTCTGATAGTAAAACAATAAATATATAATAATAAAACTAAAAAAATATGAGATATTTAAAAAAATAAAACAAATACATAACTGTAACATTATACCTTCAGATTTGACGAAATGGGTATTTCTGGAACAAACAGAAATAGTTTTCGATGAAACATAAACTATTTCCCAATGGAAACAGTGCTGCGGACGCAATGGAACAGCTCCAACAAGCCACAAATGCATAGAAACTCCAGAACCAGAAACCCTCGCAAATTTTCGGCAACACCGGTTCCAAATATTGATCACAAACGGAAGCAGCTCTTCATAAACACTCTGATACCATGTTCGAGTAAATAGGGTACTCCCAAAAGATCAAACACCAAGAGAATCCACTCACACAAATAGATCACAGATCAATACACTAATGTTTGTCACGTGGTTAAAAGCCTTAAGAGGGAAACAATCCATGACCCCAACCAAATAGCTACTTGGAGCAATTTATTATGTAAAAGAAAGAAAGTTACATGAGCTTCTCATAATCGATCAACTAGCCAAGGACCCTCCATGCTCTTTAAATAGAGATCATGGACCAATCGGGTGTTAAGCCATGGATCAATGGTAGGTATGATCTAAGAGAATTTGAACCATCAGATCACTTTATGTCTAGAACATATCGTGACCGTCGGATTAGAATATTTACAAATGCATACTAATGCATACTAAAGAAACACACTTTACCTAATTAATATATTACACAAGTTGATCTTAACTAACTCCTAAGTGTCCAAATATCCTAGCATCAGGGGGGGTTTCAAACCACCTCTGTAGGTACCTACGAGGGGGGTCTAAAACCTCCCCCAAAGGTTTGTAATAAGCACTTTTGTGGGGGGTTTAGAATCACCCCCATAGGGGTCTATGAATCAGGTTTATAACCGCCCTTAAAAGTGACTACCCCCAAAATTCACTTCACTTTTGGAGGCATTTTGGATCTCTTCCAAAACCTCCCCTAAAATTCAAAACTTTTAGCGTAGGTGCTATTAGGAGTGGTTTTGTAAAGACCGTTGTCACAGCTTAATTTACCACACATGGTTGATCACACATTTATGGCCTGCCTTGTCCCTTTGCAGACTCTTTGGACCCCATGGACCCCTTGATGTTTCCAAGATCATCCCTAAAAACTCCTGTTATTTGTTGTATGCGACTATGAATCCCTTTCTCGCGTATATACACGAATATTGACCTCAAACCCATGTACATTGAGATGTGTGCATAAGTTCAAATATTTTTAGATTTTTCCTTGATGAGTGTCCAAACTACTTGTCTCTTGGCCTTCCATATGCCTCGAGATCGCTCGATTTTGACCCTCCATTACCCTTTTGGAGTACTATATAAGGAACCCTTTCGATACATTGAAGAGGAGGAATTGAAGAGCAAGAAAACGATAGTCCATTGTTCTTGTAGCTTGCTTATACTTAAGCCTGCATCCCTTTGTCCCTTTGGAGCACTTTTTGTTCTTCCCAAGCTTTCCTTTGCTTGTGAAATTGCTATCGAGAGATGGAGGATTGAGGTGGTGGAGGCCCAGGTGGAGGACTCAGTTTCTCCGATTCGCAAACATGGCGGCAGAGGTTGTCACTTGTGTAATCTCTAATTTGATTAATAGAAATATCTTTTCTTGTCCAAGAATGTGCATTTAAATGAATATTGAATCCATGGATGTGTTTAATTTCTTATACATTGTTGATTATATATGCTAGAGTAGATCTAACACCATATTATATAGCATGCTTGTCTTGTTTTCTGTTGTTGAAAGCAAATTGCTAACACAAGCGGGATTGGAAAAAGCTCAATGGGGATCTACTTCAACCGTCTGAAATAAGGTATGATTCAAGATCCTTTAGTGTTATATGTTTTATTTCTATTGCATATTGGGAAGGGATTGATTTCTGCAGTTTCTCTCTCTGTTGTGGTACACCCCAATCCATAGGAAGTTTCTCTCTGTAACAACCACCCCCAAAAGTGACTTTTGGAGTCGGAAGACAACCGCCCCTAAAAGCCAAATTTGTTGTAGTGAGCTAAGAATTACAGCTTTAGTAAATGGTATGTTTATAATGGTTTCTCCAAGCATATGATAGGTAACAAAAGTTCTATTTTCAATATCATTTAAAAATGATAACGAATCTGTATATTTTGGGAATAACAATTCAACAAAAGTATCGGGGAAGGGCACATTAAAGCTAAGAATTAAAAAATCCCTTTCTAGAAATGTCTTTCTTGTTGACAACATGAAGCACAATCATCTAAGCATCAATCGATGTGTGATCAAGGACATGAACTCACCTTCAACTCAAAAGCATGCAAAATAAGGGAGCAAGTATCGCGAAAGTTAGTATCCACAACCACTAGGACTCCCAATAACATATACGTGTTGGATGAGATTGAGTCTGAGAAATGTCACTTGGGAAACGAAGATGGAAGATGGATTTTGCATAGAATAATGGGGTAGATACATTTTGACAATTTGGTCAAAATATACAAAAACAAAGCAATATAGAATATGCAGGAAGTCACAAATCCCGCTAACTTTGTATGTGAACAGTGTCAACATGGAAAACAAACAAGAGTACATTTAAAGACAAAAGATAATTCTTCTACAAAACCTTTGTAGCTCATTCACATTGACCTATGTGGACCAACCAAGATAAAAGGACCGAATGGTGAAAAATATTTCATGCTAGTTATTGATGACTATACTAGGATGACATGGGTATGTCTTCTCAACAGGAAGTCAGAAGCTTTTGGATGTTTCAAAAAATTCAAGGAACTGGTCGAGAATGAAATAGGTTCACGAATTAAGTGCCTCAAATCTAGAAACGTTGGATAATTCACTTTAGATGAATTCAATAAGTACTATGAAGAGTATGGAATAAAGAGACAATTTTTAATAGCCAGAACACCTCAACAAAATGGAGTTACTTTGAAGAAACAATAGATCAGTAATGGAAATGGCTTGAACCATGTTGAATGAATCCAAGTTGAATGAAAAATTTTGGGGACACGTAGTTCATACAATAGTACACATCTTGAACATAGGATTAATCAGGACAAAATATGATAAAACTCCCTACGAGCTATGGACAAGAAGAGAGGAAAATGTATGACACTTCATAATTTTTGCAAGAAAGTGCTACATCAAAAGAGAACATAAGCATATTGGAAAATTTGACTCTCAAGTAGACAAGGGAATTTTTGTTGGATATTCATCCAAAAGGAAATATTACAAATGCTACAATTTAATATTAGACAATGCGATCAAAAGTGTCAACATGAAGATAGATTAGGGCAGACTCAGAAGAATCAGAGAAGAGAAGACTCAGAAGAATCAGACGATGAAGAAGAGGAAGTTTTTGATCACAAAGAAATGAAGAAAATTAAAATGGAAGAAAATATAGATTAAAAACAACTCTTGGAAGATGAAGAACAAAATCATCCAGTCGTGGAACAAGAAGAACAAAAGGATCAACATATAGCTAAGAATAGGTGCCATAACAATCATCCATTAAGTCAAATTATTGGTGATAAGGATTCCATAATACAAACTAGAAGTTCAGACTATCCGGAAGAAATGAGAAGGTGCACTTCTCTCTATTGTCTACAAATAAACCAAGAAATTTTGCAGAGGCAAGTACAGATGAGCAGTGGTTCAAAGCAATGGAAGAAGAATTAGATCAAATTGATAAGAATGAAACATGGGAACTTATTCCTAGACCAAGAAACAAGAATGTGATTGGCACAAAGTGGGTTTTTAGAAACAAAATGAATGAAGATGGACATGTGATTAGAAACAAGGATTGATTGTCTTGTAAACACCATGCTCAGATCAAAGGAATAGACTTTGAAGAAACATTTGTACCAGTAGCCAGAATGGAATCTATCAAAATTATATTGGCTTATGCTTGCTCCAAAGACATTAAGGTGTATCAGATGGGCGTAAAATATACTTTTCTAAATGGGGACATTAGAGGAAATTTCAACTCAAAATGGGCCTCCTAAAATAAACTAATAAAATAACAGTTAAAATAATAAAATAATATTTATTAATTTTGGAGGAAGAAAAGAAAAAAAACTACATTTTTGTTAGTATTTTTGACATATCTCCCTATGTTTTTACTCAAATTTTGATCAAGAGAGCTCGTTGGATGCGGAATTAAATTCCGCATCCAACGAGTACCCACTCGAAATAATTTTGACGGACCCCGCTACCCCAAAAACAAGAAATACCTGAAAAAATGGAATGATGACATCATCATTCCATTTTTTCAGGTATTTCTTGTTTTTGGGGTAGCAGGGTCCGTCAAAAGTATGCTGAGTGGGTACTCCTTGGATGCGGAATTTAATTCCACGTCCAACGAGCTCTCCCGATCGAAATTTGAGTAAAAACACAGGGAGATATGTCAAAAATACAAACAAAAAAAGTAGTTTTTTTTATGATACCTATCCCCAAATTTATATTAAAAAAGTGTTTAAGACCTATACGGTATTTCAAATTTAAAGAAATTTCATTGGCTAACACATGATGACATGGAATTTGAATAAAAGTTAAAAGGCCCATTTTGAGTTGAAATTTCCTCTAATGATTAGAAGAATAAGTTTACATCAAACAACTAGAATGATTTTAACTTTCAGAAAACAAGGACTGTGTATACATACTCAAAATAGCTTTATATGGGCGAAAGCAAGCTCCTAGATATTGGTACTCTACATTGGACAGGTACTTGCAAAAACAAAACTCTAAGAGGGGAAGTGTAGATAGCAATTTCTACATCAAGTAGGACAATGGCAACATACTCATCATTGAATTTATGACATTGATATCATCTTTGGAAATGATGATGATTCACAAAGTCAAAATTTTGCTAAGGACATGAAGAAAAAGTTTGAAATGTCATTACCCAATGAATTGAGCTTCTTCTTGGGACTCCAAATATGTTAAAGAACAAAATAAATTTTTATAGCTCAAATGAAATACATCAAGGAAATGTTAAAGAAATTTCAGATGGAAGTTTGTAAACCTATGAGTACTCCTATGATCACCGGTTGTAAACTCAACAAGGAACATGAATATAAAGAAGTTGATCAAATTCTCTATAGATCAATGATTGGTAGTCTACTATATGTAACTGCCTCAAGACCATATGTGATGCAGGCCATTGGACAAGTTGCAAGATTCCAAGTTGCTCCAAAGGAAACTCGCAATATAGCAGTTAAAATGATCTTCAGATATCTCAAAGGGACTATAGAATTTGGATGTTGGTATCCAAAAGTAAATGAACTCACATTGATAGCTTATTCAGATGCAGATTGGGACAGATGTTTTGACAACATAAGAAGCACCAGTGGAACAACATTCTTTTTAGGAAATTTTCTAGTATCTTGATTGAGCAAAATGGAGTCTTTGGTGTCCTTATCAACCACAAAAGAAAAATATATAGCATGAACAACTTGTTGTACTCATATTATTTGTATGAAACAAACCCTACAGGACATACACATGACATGTAATGAGACGATTCCAATTCTATGTGACAATACGAGTACCATGACTATCTCCAAGAATCCAGTTATGCACTCCAAGACCAAGTACATTCCAATACAATTTCACTTTCTTCGGGAACAAGTTATAGAAAATAATATCAAGTTGGAATTTATTATGACAAAAGAACAGGTTTCACACTTTTCTATTAAGCATCTCCCAAGAGAGACTTTTGAGTATCGTAGATAAAAATTGGGAGTTATACTATCTCCTAACTTAATTGATCTATCTTCAACAACACAACAATATGAGAGGAGGAGCATGACAGATGTACCCTTTTCCATTAATTCCAAAGGGGGAGAAAAATATGAACAAGGAAGGTAAAGGAAGCATGCTCTAAGGAGGGAATTTGTGGACAAAGGAAACTAATTAAAAGGGGGATATTTGAAGTTGTCATCAATGACAATGGTGGAGATTGTTGACTAAATTGTCATTGATGCCAATAAGTGTGTGTCATTGATGCCAATAAATTGTCATTGAGGTACTAACTTTCCTCCACAACCTATATAAATAGATATCAACAATTCATTTGTTCATCAATCAAATCCCTCTTTGATAATTCAAAACCCTTGAAGAAAAGTGCGAAACTGTGTGGAGGAGAAATTGTTGGGGATCTTCACTAAAAGTGGCATAACTTTCTCATACGGAATCATAATTAAAAAATTGTTGGCTCGTTGGAAATCGTGTTACGAGAGCTATGTGGTGACATGATCTAGATTTTATTTTATTTTTTCTTTTTGTGCATCATCTTTTGATCTTAAAAAATGTATGGTTCATGCTTTTGGGTTTCTCTTTTGATGGCAAATGTCTCTCATAGATAGAGTTCATCTTTGATCTTAGTATGTGAGCTTCTGCATTGGTATATATATTTGAAGCCATTATGGAGGCTATGATGATGATGTTGCATACCTTTATGCTATGATATGATACACTTTATGATGATAATGCATGTACACTCTATGATGTTGATGCACTCCTATACAATATGATGTATATGCATACCATAGTGTGATGCTTCTCTTGTATGCACTATGATGTATACTTGTTGTTAATGATGCATACACGGTGCACACTAAGATGATGATGATGTATATTTGATGATGATGATGCATACCTATGATGATGATGCACGACAATGCATGCCTTATTTTCAGTGAAAGAAAAGAAGAATTACTTGTTCAGTAATTGTGTATGATGAGGTGTACAATGATGTACATGAGCAGTGTATGGCACTAAAATGACTTGTTGGTATACAGGGATAATTTGGCAGTGATCGGAGTGCATAGATTATCAACAACAGATTCAAAGTTTGGTTTGACAAGTTCACAGGTTTGACAATCTTTTTCTTATCTGGGTGGAAGGACAAGAAAAATAAAGAAGGTTGCATCCTCCTTCTAGTTGTAGCCAAAAAACTAGGGAGTTGTAGGTTCCTTCAATTTGTAGCTTGTAAATTAGGAGGTCGTTGCCTTCTTCCTGTAGCTAGAAAATTGAATTCTTTGTAATAAGGGGGTTGTTGCCTCTCTGGAGTTAGTTTTGGAAAACTATTTAAAAAAGGTTTCCATGGTTTTACTCCCAGGACTTGGGTTCCCATGTCAAAATTATTGTGTACTATACAACTTGTTATTTTCATACACATTATTTATATGCTATGATTGGTGATCAACAACTTGCTTATCATTAAAAAATTTAGATTGTACAAATTTTGATTTATCCCCCTCTCACTATTTCAACATTTTCTTTCATTGATTTGGGTTCTAGAAACATTTGGAGATTGTTTTAAGCATCAAAGATAATTTTTTGATGTAAAACGTTTTTGACCTAGATTCTCAACCTCTTGATTCCACTCTAGATATTGATATATTTTTAAGTATAGAAAGATCACCCCAATAAATGTTTGCATAAGGAATTCATGTCTCCAATAAGTTGACCTATCATGTTGACCCATGTGGTACAAAGTAACTCCATTACACCAACATATGGAGCTAGTACTGTATGCAATTTCAAAAAAAATCTAAAGGGTATAAAACCCTAAACCCAACTAGTATTTGCTGCATATAAAATGCTAACGCTAACAAGGGGGTCTCACACACTAAATTAGTGTCTCATTAAGTTGTGGCCCTATAAATAGATTTTTATTGTTATTATTTTTTATTTACCATATAAATTCTATTTACCTACTTCTCATTAGCCATGTCCTTATGTGTGTGCATATGCAATGCTGGAAAGTGTGGGTGTTTTTTCCAATAAAAGTATATGATAGGTGAACATGAGTGAGCCTACAAGAACCTTCAACCCCACCAACCACCTTAAAAAAATGAATATATATATATATATTAATATAAATAAGACCATACCACATCATCCATACACAAATAAGTCATAAATAATTCCAATATAGGAACAAAAATAAATAAATAAATACCATGCAATCTACTAGTTATACAAGAAATTTTTGGTAAATACACAATAAAAAGTTTGAAATACATGGAAATTATATTATAAATTAATGTTATAGACTGTATAAATATTTTATGTCATATAAATTTAAAGGAGTGGAGTGTACTCATCACCTTACCAAAGCCGACACACACATTGAATTCATTATGATATAAATCTGAGCGAGCGGTCTCCTCTTCTCATATAACAGCAAAGGCATTCCGAGGCAAAGGCATTCCAATTTCCCTTCCGTCTAAAGCATTCCAAGGCAAAGGCAAAGGCATTCTTCTCTTATATAAAAGCAAAGGCATTCCAATTTCCATTATGTCTAACAAAGAGGCATTCTCTTTTTCGTCATAGTTTTGATTTTAGTAGTCGTTCCATATTAACTCTATTTAAATTGATCTATTTTCACATTAAAATCTATTTTTTTAATGAACAAAAAGAAATCAACTTATTGCAAGTTCATATACTTATTACTTATTTTAGTAGTTATTTAAAGTATTATCTCAAACTTACCAGGACCATGTTGTATGCCAATGGATAATGCATAAGTATTTGATTGCTAATCCAACTCGTTGTCTCATTGTGGGGTTGTGAATTTATACATATCCTTCATGTTTGCACATCTTTGATATTTCAGATCACTTGGTTTTCACTGCCTTTTCCATGCTAATAAATTTCTCGAAGGAACTACTAAATGCCCAATTACATGCTAATGTGATCAATGTAGAGAAAATTAAATTGCCATAACTATTCAATGCATATAATTTAAATATGCGTTTTGTTCATATTCCGTGAATAAGCGTGGTTGCTTACCTTCGTTTGTTTCGTCATATGGCTAAAAATTCTTGGAAAGATGTGCAAATGTTTTTTTTAGATATAGGATATATATTTCTTGATATCAAGAATATACTCTTGATATCTACGCAAGCTTGCTTTCCTATTTACCATGCTTTTCATTATCATATTTTCCTTAGAAGCTATGAAATTTTGGATCAATAATATTTGAAGGTTTAAACCGTGTCAATACTCATAGAGTGAAATTTTTTCCTTCCATTAGTTTTTGGCATCTAACACATTGTTGTCCTTGTTACATAATAGTACCATGGAGTTAGTGAATGATCATTCACGACTTGAAGTGCAATAATAAGAGCCACTAGGACTTTTATTTTGCGAAGAAGAGCTTTGAGAGGATGTGAATTAGTTTCTTACAATTTTAATTTTGAAAACATTTCGAATGAATATGAACTTGTTTTGTAGGGTTTACATGTCCATAATCATTTCTTAATTTAGTGTTTTTGGCTTCTCGATTTGTTCTTGTTAAGATCATAAAATGGCATGATAATTTCCAATGAATGAACATCATTTATTAGTTTTGGATTTGTTATTCTCATTCCACACCAGATAGTAGTTTTATAAATATCTGTTATGCATATATATTGTAATTTGTAAATTTTTTTATTTATAATGTTGCTTTATTAAAATGCTTATTGAGAATGTCTTAGAGGATGTTATTCATGTCGTTGAAGCAAGCATCCAATCTTTTGAGGTCATTTTCGGTCATGCCATATTTTGAATAGTTTTAATTTTTGTTTATTGGAATACTATATGCTGATATTAATTGACATTAATTATTATGCGTCAGGGTCTATGTATAAATATTACGCATATTCTATGTATTTATGAATTTATGAAAATGGGTGTAAATTGTTTACAGCTTGATAAAATCTTCTCTCTTATTTATCTTTCTAGTCTACATAAGTTTATAATCTGGATACATACATGTTGCACTTTTATTATTTAAGTTATATATTTCAGGGAAATATAGGATAAAGAGAAGCTAAATACGAATTGACTAGGATATCCTTTATACTATTGTGTCAGAGGATGCATGTGTTTTGAAAAAGCGACTTTAGGAAATTTAGGAAATGGGATGCCAAATAGATGGACCAACAATAATGGTCTCTTGTCCCCCAGATCCTCATCCTTCTGAACTAAAAGAGGCCAGATAGACTACAATGGTTAGGAGGCAACAATAGTATCTAATTTTTTTTAGGCCCAACGGCAACAAAGCTTTGTTAGGCACGGAAAACAATGTTGTGGAGAAAGCAAACCACATATTTATTCAGGGCCAAGAAGGAAGTGGCCACGAGCTCTCAAGAGCTTGGTGTGAAAGGCATTGTCATTGTACATGCCTGCTTGCCATCTCTTTGGAATTCCCAAGGGGAACCTAAAAACAACAACCCACACAATCAAAATGCATAGTTGTGATTGTATGCTTTTTGAAGTAAGGTGAATAATTGTGACTACTCCTGTTATTTCTTACCAATTCAGAGATCTTGAATATTAAATAAAGAGAATATGAATATGGAGACTCTCTGAACACTGTAGAAGGAGGTCATCTTGTGGAATGTTTGAGGGTTGATAGGTATGTGCATAAAATGCATGTTAAGAAGAGTTAGGTCTACACTTAATGTTATTAACATTTTCTATTTACAAAATTTTTAAGTAGTTGGTTTCAAGCTTTAATCTGTGTTATCCTTTACTTGGTTGAATTCCAAAGGTTTTTGCTCAGCTCATGAAGGGAAAGGAGGTGTGGAGATTCTTCTCTTCGAGTTTTTCTTTGTCACGGGTAGGGTGTTGATCATTTACAAAGAATGGTGTGGGTTATGTTGAACTTGGGAAGCCGATAGTTATGCTTCTTAACAGTGCAGCTGTGCATTTGAGAGAAACAAATTTTAGCCATGAATGATTGATGGGTTTAAGTTTATATTAGTCAATTTTTCCATTTAATTGCTTATGCCTGAGACTTAGACTTGTTCAAGTGGGGGGATTGTAAGTTGTGCACTTTAGCACTCTTCTATGGGGGATTATAATTTTTTCTCTCTGACATCTTGTTGTGGTGGCTCATAAGTTGTGCACTCTGACATCCTAGTATGTGCTTGATATCACCATTGTGTACAGAACAACAGAAGGATTTGGATTTTGATCTCAAATCCTGAGGGGAATTGGGTTGAATTGACTAGTGGAACAAGAAAATTTTGAAGACAACCTCTTCTCTTTGATGGTATGTGAAGTAGATCAACACAATTAGAAGGTGAGCAAACAAAAATGGGAGGGCCGCAGAACTCACGCTATCTAGAACTAATGAAACACAGCATAGGAGAACTGAGCTTATCTACGAATGGAGCATGTTTCAGATTCCAATCCCGGATCAAATTAATGCCGAATTAGAATGGAGATTAGAAGAACTTGGGGAACGACAACGATTATTAACTGAAAGATTAGGGGGCGCACAAATACAAGTCGCAGAAGTAAGGTGACGAGTATTAGGTAAAGTTCAGGACATTATAAGAGATTTTGGGGAATTTGAGGAATGGTGGCCAGGTCCTAATTCTGAAGACCAAATTCTTTTGCTACACGGCAGGGTGCAGGAATTTCTTACAGAATTGAGAGATATTTGTCATCCAATCCTTGTCGAAATTAGTGTTGAGTTACACCTGAGAAACTTACTGAATGATGGCAACGTTAGATTAACAATGTACGGTGCGTTATTGGCAGAGGAAGTTGGTGAAATCATACCGATTACTATTTCAGGCGAGCATATCAGTGATAACAATAGCATTAATTCAAGCTGCCCAATCTACTACGAGGATTTTGAATTCAGAGAAGAGGCGGATCAAATCCATTGCCATCACATATTTCACCAAAATTACATTTTGTCATGGTTGATATCGAATAATAGTTGTCATGCCTATCGTCGAGCCACGACTGACACTGGTGACACTGGGGAGCACTTGCCCGGTCTGCCGTAGAGCATTTCAGGGCAAGTTTTCCAGATGAGATTTAGGGCAGGTTTTCCAAGATGAGATTTAGGTTTTTCATCGATCATTTTAGTGCTGGTAGTAGTATTATTAGAATTTTATTGTCCATTAAAAGGTGAATGGCCATTGGAGTGACCATTGGAGTGCTTTAAGGCTGTATGTTATTTGGATTGGTTAGATGTTAATGTTTAGGGTGAGATGTTTTGTTAATAGTTAATTTTTTAGAAAGTAGAAAGGATATGTGATATGCTTTATTGGAATTTCATTTTTATTCTGAAGAAAATTATTGGTGCTATATTATTTGCATTGGTTAGATGTTAATGTTTACGGTTAGATGTTTATGTTCATACTTTATTTTTTCAAAGTGGAAAGGATATGTGGTATGTTTTATTGAAATTTGACCTTTTTTGTGAAGAAAACTATCGGTGCTCTATGTTATTTGTATTGGTAAGATGTTAATGTTTAGGGTTAGATGTTTATGTTCATACTTTAGTTTTTCAAAGTGAGAAGGATATGTGGTATGTTTTATTGAAATTTAACATTTTTGTGAAGAAAACTATTGGTGCTTTATGTTATTTGTATTGGTTAGATGTTAATGTTTGGGGTTAGATGTTTATGTTAATAGTTTATTTTTTCAAAGTAGAAAGGATATGTGGTATATTTTATTGAAATTTGATCTATTTTGTGAAGAAAACTATTTGATACACAAGGTTGGGGGTAGAGTAGGGAAATATATGGTATATGTAATATGTTTTGCAAAGTTAAAATGTTTGTTGGGTTTAAGATAGATTTATATTGATTTATGTTAAATAAACCAATTTTAATGTAAAATTTGTATTTCAATTATTAAGTGCTCATTAACAATTTTTTCATGAATGAGTATACTGCCACCATTATTTGTGTTTCCTATATCATTGTGTTACTTGCAATATATATCTGTATGTGGTTCTATATATTTTCTTTGATTTAGTTCTCACATAAATATGGATCAATGGTATTAAAATGATATGTTTTTTCTTATTTCTCCATGCATGTCCCCGACGAGGTCGAAATATAAACATTTGGGTCATGAATTAGTTCATCTTGAGGAGGAATACCCATGGTAGCCCAAACTCCCCCTTGTCCAAGGCTTGATAAAAATCATGGATGATGAATTAGAAGCAATCACTTTGGAGAGCCGCACCCTTTAAGGTACAAGTTAACTTTGACGTTCTTGTATTTGAAGATCATACAGATGTTGACGCCCTAGATAAGTGGTTGATTTTTCTGGAGGTCTATTTATATGTCTCTATTTATATGTCCACCATTTCTCCAATGCTGAATATATCATATTCATGCTCCTTGAGGCAGTGCCCCATGTGAAAGATTTGTTGGACACATGTTGTGAGAAAAAATCCATAGATTATATTGATATCTTTGGGGGTGATCCCACGTTGAAAATTTCATGGAAGCCCTAAATAAGAAGTATTATCGTGTTGGAATCTATGAAAACCAATACACAAAATGGACCACCTTGCAGCAACAGAGGGACCAAATGGTGTTAGAGTACAATAACAACTTCCATACCTTGCACAAAAATTTTAGTATTAGGGATTTTGAGTAGCACATGGTTCTTAAATATCGCACTGACCTATGGTTATTGTGGAAACGTTACACACATCTTGGCCTATAATAGGTATCCATGGGTATTCTCTATCTGTCTTTGGTTTTATTGCTTGTTGTTTCATTTGGTTCAACAATACAAATTAGATTACAACTTGAATTACCAATTAAAAACGATATCACAAACTATATTGCAAATTAAATGTTATATATTTAATTACAATTGTAAACTAAATAAAAACACTCTAAACAATTAAAATTTATGAACTAAAGAAATATCCAAATTACAAACTAAATTCCACTTTACTACTTTAAACTAAATTCTATAACATATAAACTAAATTGTAATTAACTTCTACTTAACCCATAAAGTTATTCCTATTTTATAATCTATATTATAATATAAAACAAATAATTTAATATTCAATCTATCAAAAACTATAAATTACAAACCAAGTTTTAAAATAAATTTCTAATAAAAAAACTCAAATTTTATTTTTGAAACAAATACTTCTAACTCAAAGCTCTTCCTCTTTAAATTTAAGATTATGTAAGGTATCAATGGGCATTTCTATCTAATGTGGACTAAATAAACCTCCCCTAAAGGGATTGATTGCCTCCATTTGGAGCTCACATCTCCAAGGTGTCATACAATATTGAACACTCGGAAATAAAATAAGTGGTTTAGCATCTACTCGTTGTTATATTTTGTATTCATATCCCTTTGCATTGTTTTATTTAATTTTAATTTAATTTAATTTGTCTTGTTTTGTGTCACTAACAACCTCTTCCAAAGTCACTTGGACCACTCACCCACCAACAAAGTACAACTAATAATGAGGCCTTGTTGCATCCAAAAAATATCTTCCCCTAAACAAGTTGGAAGGGTTCACCCTTGTGTAATATTTTTCACAATTTCTATTCACATGGAAATAACACACACAAATCAATGGTTTGGATTGAATATCTCGATCTCTAGTAGCATTAGATTCTCCACTAACCTCATACATCAAGGGAAATTTATTATAGTGTTTCTTGACCCACTTATGTTGGAAAACACCCTACATTAGTATTACACATCAAAATGAGGGAACATCCTCCAAAAAAGTTTAAATTTTTTACTTTTCTACACGCGTTGTCAATTATCAACAAGTGTATATTTTGGTTACCATTTTTAGAAACACATGTACATCTTTAGAAATTAAAACAAAAATGTATGATCCCACATGTGTTTTGGGTCATTGAAGTAGTTTCTAGTCCACATGGGCTCAATTATATCCAACCCGCAACCCTGAACCACTTCTCCAAAGTATAAAACATAGACCCAATATGAAGGAGGAGAGACCATATGTGTATATTCTAATTATATGGTATATAATTTGAAACAAAAATGCCTTAAATAATATATAGCATCATTTCCATAAAAATTCATGTTGTGATGATTTTTATTTCTCATTAGAGTGAGTGGGTATATTGCTTGTTATTAATCAATCTATTTTATTCCTCAACATTGAATGTGAGCATAACAAATTCATTAGTTTCTTGATTAAGGATAATTTCAGTTGTTGATGGATTAACTATGCCAAAGTCTCAATTGATATTTTCCTTTCTTGTTCTCTCTTTATTTCAATATAAGATATTTTTTCAAGTGATATTTCTATATAGATAGAATAATGATCATGATGCCAATATTAAAAGTCCTCTCTAGTGGTAGTTGACAACCAACCTTCTCCACATTGGCACTAGAAAACTATGAATGTAATCTTGTAGAAAGAAACCTCCTTAAGGACCACCTTTGAGGTTTACAACCTCAAAACAGTGAGACAAATCAATAAGAAAGTATATGTCCTCTACCTCAATTGTAAGGACATGTTAATTAATGACAACAGTTTCTCTTTTGAGATCCCAATATTGTATCAACATCTTGAGAAATTGAGTGTGAGATCAAATGCACTCACAATTTTTTTTTTTACAATCCACATTGATGGAGGACCCCTAACGTTGTTTAATCCTTACAGTGGAAAGCAATGATGAGATCTAAATACAATATTTTGAAAAATTAGTAATTAAATTTGAACTTTTTGAAATTCCTCAGCTATGTGTGCACTTTTCTTTATGAGAACTTGAGTATAGGGCATTTTTTTAATAGGTAGTGGTCAAATAAGCCACATATATGCAACCCACATGGCCAATAAATTTGTATGCACGTAACTAAAATTTATAAAGGGAATAGACATCAAAATATCCATAAAAATTGAAGTAAAATTGTAGAACTGAACATAAAGGGAGTGTTGGAGTGCTTGGCGGTGACAATTATGGATCATGACTAATGGACCTCACAGTCAAAATTTTGAACTTTGCTAGGAAAACTCATAAGCAATTGTATTTTTTATGGATTTAAATGTGAGATTTCTAAAGAGACCCAATTTTCACACCTTTAAACTTTATAATAAAAATAATTTACCAATAGTGCTTGAAAAACATTACCATTTTATTTTTTGGGAAACTTGACGAAGGGTAACTAGCCACTGGTGAATCATGTGCATCTTCTAAAATATTCCTTTTTAGTGTAGATCTGGGCACTAAGAAAATTCTTGTTTTTGTCGTAGATGAGATCATCATGAACTTTGTACTCTTCATTATGGTTTTCCCCATCCAAAACTTCACAAGAAAATTGATCTGTATAGTATTCACTAGCCAACTGGATCTTCCATTCATTAAACATTTGAAGCAAGGAGAATGTGGGATTACGAGCGAGTGCATCAACCACAACATTCATTTTTCCCTCTTTATACTCAATGCCAAAATCATAGGACTGAACTTTACTCACCCATTTTTGCTTCATGTCCTTGAGTTCCTTTTGGGTAAGGAAGTGTCTAAGACTGTTATGATCAGTCTTCATAATAAATTTACCTCCCATCAAGTATTGTTGGAATTTTTCCAAGGCATGCATGATGTCCAACATCTCCTTATCATATATGGAACACAACCTTTCATGTAGTTGCAATTTCCTTCTCTCAAATGCAATAGGGTGCCTAACTTGCATTAGAATAGCTCCAATGCTACACCATAAGCATCACATTCCAACACAAAAGGATTGGAAAAATGAGGTAAGGAAAGTACTGGACAACTGCTCATTATCTCTTTCATTTTCTATAAATATTTTTCAGCCTCGTCACTCCAACTAAATGCGCCCTTCTTAGTCATATCTGTCAAGGGTTCAGTGTATTGGAAGTTTCCTTTGACAAATATGCGGTAGTAGTTACAGAGGCCAATGGATATTCTTAGTTAAGTGAGGTTCCTTGGGATGGCCCATTCCAATATGGCCTTTATTTTTTTCTGGGTCTACCTTGACCCCTTCTTGGCAGATCACATGGCCAAGATACAACAATTTTGTCATGCCAAACTCACACTTAGACATCTTGGAAAAAAATGGTAGATCTGCAAGCATAGTGACTACCTCCTCCAAGTGGTGCAAGTGCTCCTCCCATGTCATACTATAGATTAGAATATCATCAAAAAACACAAAGACATACTTACAGAGATGTTTGTTGAATTCCTTGTTCATGAATGATTGGAATTTTGTTGGTGCATTAGTCAATCCAAATGGCATGACCAAAAACTCAAAGTGGCCAAAATGACAATGGATGGTTGTCTTTTATATGTCTTCCTTCCTCATTCTGATTTAATGGTACCTTGACCGAAGTTCTATTTTGGAGAAAAAATTGGCTCTATGTAGCTCATCCGTCAGCTCATTAATTTGGGGAATTGGGTACCTATTCGTTATGGTCTTCTTCTTCAAAGTTCGATAATCTATGCACATCTTAACTATCACATCCTTATTCTTCACGAGAACCACTGAAGAAGCAAAAGGACTAGAGCTTGGTCTGATGAGGCCCAACTCAAGGAGATCCTTGATGTCCTTCTCAAATTCATCCTTGAATATATTTGGATGCTTATAAGGATGGATTTTTATTGGAAGTGTACCAGCTTCCAATGCAATCATGTGTTCAATGCCACGGTCAGGTGGCATGCCATGTGGAAGGTATTAAAAAATCCTCTTGTGCTTGTGCACCAATTCTTTTATATATGTATGCCGAGAGGAAACTTTGGAAGTAGCTCCCACAGTGGTAATTTGGCATTCAAAAACCCATTCAATATCCCTATGTCTCATAACATATCTCATAATTTTCACAACAATTACTTGGATGGGATAAGTGTTCATTCCTTTCAATACCACTGGTTTTCCTTCATGAATCCTTGAAACTTATTTATGGTATCTGGTGATTCACATAGTTCTCTCCAATAGAGTACATACAGTGTACCGCCAACACCATGTTGGTGTCTTCCACATTGACAACATAAAAGTTGTCTTTCACATTATAGTCGTCGATGTTTACTTGTAGATTTGGAATCCATCGGTTGCATTCCATGGTATGGTGACCACAGTGAATCCTTCAAAGGGATAAGTAGGTATTTTTATCCTCTCCACCAAGTAGGGTTCTATTGAAATAGACAAGATTTCCCCTTGCAGAGAACAATCCAAACTGAATACTAAAACTTCATCAGGTTTCAATTCACTCTTAACTAGAAGAGAAGGACAAGATCAAGACTATGTCAAAGTGAATACTTTATTCTTAACACTCTCTTATGAAAGAGTGGCATCAGGTGGAGATGACATCGAATCAACCGCTTTAATTTCACTCTCCATTGGAAGAGTGGGATAAACTGAGGGTGAAACTAGATCAATCACTTTATCAACCAATGGGAGGTCAAGGGAAAAATTATGATAACCTGTTGGTAGCCATTTTTTAGGAACAGTAATATCCTCCAACACCTTTGAATATTTATCCATGCGAGGTCAAAGGTAAGTAAGGTGAATGTCCTTACATAGCAAGCAAGAATATTTGACTTTTCCTTTTCAAATATTAACCCCAAAGTCACTGGTTGATGGGGTATCATCACAATGATGACCAGAGGCTAATGACATGGGTTGTTTGGAAGCCTTAGACCACACTTCTAAAACTTGGCACAGACCATGACAATATTCTTTGAATTTGGTCACCCTTGCGAAGTCTAGAAGGGAACTTAGGCTTACGAGGTGTTTTCATGGGAAAATAAACACTCTCAGCACAATGCGGAGTGGTTGGTTGAGATTTAATTTCTCGTTTGTCTTTGTTTTTCTAAATATTCCTTTTCTTCTTCTTCTTATCCACATGATTACTATCTTCACAAATTTCAACAAGAGAAGAAGAAAGCGAAGAGTATACATCTAGTAAAGATGGTGAAATATCAACATGATATTGATGCTCTTATGATGGATATTTTGTATTTGAAACAATTGGTGCACGTAATATTGTGATGGAATAGAGAATAAACATTGTTAGCGCATTAATCTACCTTAGTACCATGGCCATCTACCTAAGAGACATTTTTATTTTCCTTAGGCTTATGTTGTATGGTATAACTTACAATATACTACTCAATATTGGTCTAATAGGTGATTTATGTATCATTAATTGATCGTTGAGGAGCTCCACTTTGATCATTCTTTCATCTAGGCATCTGTATTAATTGCAAACCACTTCCTTCTTTGACTAGGGGCTCTAGTCTGTGAACGTGGTTGTTTTGTGGTATTCTTGGGCATTTATTAGCTCCTAGAGACTCTCCCACTCACCCATACACTCTCCCATGATTATAATTCCCTCATTTATGACCCAATCATGCTCCAACCATGTTCACACTAGCATTCGTGACTATTTGGTATGGTTTGGAATCCTATTGGTCAACCTAGGGGGGTTTAGGTGTCAAATCCTATCCTGACACTTGTATGTGTTCACATGGCCTCCAAGGTCTCACAAATGTTCTCCAATGTATTATAAATATGCACCATACACATGTACAAGATGTACTATAATATAATGATCAATTATTAGCACCATTCACATGTTCTATTTCAGTATCTTTTGTTGTTCTCTTGCATATTTTGTCAACTAATTTGATTGTCAATATTTCTCTAGCTCCTAGATCACATTGTGAAGCAATTATCACATGGTATCAGATCTAGTTGGAGTTGCAAACAAATATATAGAGATTTGACTTGTTGTTTAGAGCATATTTCCAGAAAATCTATTTGTTTGCATTGGAGGTTCTATAACGTTTTTGTCATAGGTTGCACAAGAAGGATGGAGTAGAATCAGTTATTTCTTACAAAATTCAAATATTTTTAATGGAATGCTAAAATGGTGATCCATCGGAGGTCAAAATTCCTGTATAGAGTCACCATGGGGATTGAAGTCAAACCCAACTCTACAGTAGATAAAGCTAAGTACTTCAATAGAATTGATGAATCTTTTGGAAAGCTTGTCCTCAACATTTCAAGGGATATCCTCCTTCATGTAGAAAAAATTAGCACACCCAATGAAGTTTGGATCAACCTTGATTCACTATTTGGGAATAGTTATGAGATGAGGGGCCATCATATTGAGAATGAGCTAATCTCCATGAGTCCAACTCACTATGAGACCATCCAAGACTTCTTTACCAGGTTCAAAGTTTATTGTTATTTATGTCATGAGTGGAAAAGTTTGGGGTAATATTATTGAACACAGTGTATGTATTTCTTTACATTCTATTCTAATTCTATATGGAATTATTTGAACCTCGTGGGAAAATACTACGAAGATATTGGTTGTTAACTGGTGCAAATTGTACTAATGCAATGCTCATTGTCTTTTAGATCTTTCCTCCTCCCTTCACATCTAACCAATACTGGTAAAGAGGGATGTGAAGCACAATGGACTCATTATCAATGCACCTTACATGGTCCTAGTCCACCAAAAACACATTTATTCAATGAAAAGAGAAACAATCATGAGTTGTCAGAAACTGTTGAACAAGCAAAGAGTCGTGCTGAAGTTTCTAGGTGAATATTTTCATATTTTCTTTAAAATTTAATTTTGTTAATTGTAGATTATTTCTTACATCGGTTCTCATGATTTCATTTTCAAATGAAAGGGACAAAGAGTTGCATACATTGAAGGGTCATGTGTAATTTATGGTCAAGTTGGAGGGTTTTGATATCATTACTATTCAATAGGATTACATTGTCTTGTTTAATGTATAGTGATTTGCTTGCAATGGTGCATTAACATTAGAGGATATTAAACAAGCATTTTGAATGTCCTATTTAAATTAGGATATAGATCATAATGAAGAGCTCCATTAGAATGGGATTGACTCCAGAAGATAAAAAACGAGATCGAAACCAAAATATAAACAACTATTTGTAAGTTGATGAAATTGAGGACAATTTGAGCTAGATGGGATTATGTTATAAATTTTTTTATGATCAAAGTGGACTTTTGAAGAATCTTTAGCATACGTGTGAAAAGAAAAATTCCAAGTTAGAAATGTTGTCATCCAATAATTTCCTGTGGATGAGACTAATGGATCCATTGAGGAAGATTCCCCAAAAAACCATGTTTCCAATTACCAAATACAAATATGACATTTGTTGGGGATGATAACTGACCTACAGCACACATTTTTCAATAGAAACAATTATGTCCATGGTCGACATGGGACCATTTATTAAAAAAGAGCTAGGGGCTCCACTTGAAAAAGACTGAATTGTAAACAATGGCATAGATGATCCTGTACCACTTAGTCCAAATGAAAACATATATGGTGTAGCCATGAGAGGCATAACTGGATGAGATGAAGGGACATAACCAAAATGGAGAACTCATGGAAAATAATTGGGGCTAGAGATGTGCAAAAAAATTCATAGGTTTGGGACCTACAAACTTTTCAATGTATACAGACCCTGAGAGATCACACATCAGTTGTGTTGTATCTTCTTTGTCAGGACCAATTTCTCTTGTCGTTCTCTTTAGACAACACAATGAAGGTGAGTAATGTTTCTTTATATATCCTTGTGTCATTCTAAAAATAAAAATGTGCACAAAGCTCCTTGGGGTTTTTACCCCTCATTAAATGCAGGCCTGGGACACTACATCAAGTGAGTCCTTGAAGTGTCATACACTCATAACAGACAACATGTCTGGTATCTATATCTTAATTCCTTACTTTCTATAGAAACTTCATACATTTTGTAATTAATTCTTCACCCATGGAAGGGTCGGTTTATTGAGTTGTTTTGTAATACTATTTGTTTTTAAATTTGTCCTCCCTTTATCTATATATTGAAGTTAATTTTTTTTGGTGTCTCTTCTCACAGGGTGTTCTTGCAGTGTGTGGAATAAATGACGAACAAGACAAGCTCGCCCTGCTTTGTTCTTGCAATGATAAGAATGTGCATCTCTATGACCTTCCATCGTAAGTATAAACACACTCAACTTCATGTTATTGGTTGGATCATTTTCTGCATACTAGATTGTATTCTTTTAACCTTTCATAAATCCAAATTCCTAGTCACCTTAAACAGTAATATGAATTTGTTAAATGGGTATTTCAAACTTCTCAAGGAATAAGGGAACATTTTTTAATCCTTCATTTTGCTTCCTTTTCAATTCTTGAGTTCTATATTTCAATAGGGGAGTTGTTCTATCTTTCAATTTCAACTCATGGTGGACTCTACACTTTGCAAGAGCATCAAGATCTGATAAAACAGAAGAACACCCGATTAAAATATTGGAAAATGGAAATGTTTTCAATTTTTTGGAAGAATGGAAGCAGGTTGTATTTTGGAAATCCTTTGTACTATTTCAGGGTCATTTTATGTCTGTTTTAAAAAGATGTCATGGACTATAAAATAATTCATACTCTCATTTATAGAGTTCACAATGTTATTTTTGAAATTGGTGTAGAGATCATTGATCATGTTATGCATGGAAGGGGATTGTTCACTGAGATGATGTGCAATTCCTCCTCTTTCTAAATTTGTCCTATGTAGGATTTATCTACCAAGATGCATTGCAGTGTGGCTTTAAAGTTGTCACAGGATCTGAAATCAAAGTTGAGTAAATAGTGCCTGGGGTTGGTGCTGCCTATTAATTTATTTTTTAGACCCAATTTTATTTTCAGATAATTTATTGAACAATTTGATTATACATGCTCTAGTTTACTATCCATTAGAATTTTATGATTTATGAGTTTTGGTAGTTCAGGGACCTTAGGAAAGACCTTTGTGAATCAAAAGCTAGAAATAACAAGAAAACCTTTCATTGGTTCCTTTTAGGATTTCTTTCTTATCATTTGCATTCTATCTCTTATTGAAGGTCTTCCTAGTAGAATACATCTTAAGTTACCAGATCCTCCTAGATCCTCTTTGGATATGCCTAGATACAATTCATATGTGGATTCTTTATGGATTCATATCTTGAAGAGATATGGCATGTATCTAGATAGCCATGTCAACTTTATTTAAATATTGTGAGAGAAAAATCGGATGCATTTTATTAGAATTTAAACTACGTAGTTTCCCCGATATTTTGTAAATTTGAACTGGTTGGTTTTGTTCATTTTGTTCTTATGCGGAGGGGCCATATAAATAAATGATATTTTGTTTTGTGTGTAGTGTGATAATTGAGTCAAATAACCCTCTCTAGTCAGTAGATAATGCAAGGTTTATGTTTCTTTCCCCATAATTAAGTGAGTATTTTTTTTGGTTTCCCTTTTCATAAGGTGTTCTTTGGTTGCATGCCAAGATAATGATGACAAAGCCAAGCCTATTCTGTTCTTTCAAGGATAAGAGTGTGCAACTTTATGACTTGCTATCATATGTATACATTCCCTCGAGTTAATTCTATTGTTTGGATCATTTTCTATGTACTTCACACAATTATTTTAACCTTTCATAGATGCATTCCTAGTCATCTCAAACAGTAAAACGTTAAGAATTTGTTAAAAAATAGTATCGTCCTAGCAGCAATAAGTGAATATTTTTCATCCTTGAATTTTCTTCTTTTAAAATCTCGAGTTCTATCATTCGATGTTCATTCATTATGGATCCTAAAGGAGAGAGAACACCCAATAAAATATTGGAAAATGGAACCCACTAAAATATTGGAAAATGGAAATGCTTTTGTGTTTTATCCTAAGAATGGCAGCAAGTTGGATTATGAAATTCATATGGGCTACTTTAGGGTCATGTTCTACCCCATTTAAAAATATTTCAAGGACCAGGAATTGTTTTCATGCTCATTAATGGAATTTATGATGGTAGTTTTGAAATTGGTTAGAGATTATCAAACATTGTTGTGCATGAATGTTCTAATATCAACAGTGTTTTCTTATAATAACATCTATAGGTTTTATCATAGGTTCAGAGAGCAAGACAAAGTATAATAACATCTTTGGTATTTTGTGAATGTCCTCAAATTTTTCAGCAGTCTATTGTGCTTGTTGTATTTCTATCTAGTATCCATCAAGCCAAGTTTTCTTGAGTCACCAAACCAGGGACAGTTTTTATATGATCTTCCATCCTAATTTTTACAATACACGAGTACAAATGACCCCACCCTTATTAATGATGCTTGGTGCATATTTGAGACTGAAGTACATCATATCCATTAGAGTGGTCCACGAAAAACTAGCCATAAATCCTCCATATGTGGAAAAGAGAGCTAGAGCGCTCCAAGGAATATCAACCCTAAGCCATCCATGAGTATGAAATACATCTAAAGATCTAGAGTGATCCATGGAAAACTATTGGAAAAGTATCCACTAGCATGAAACATGTCCAAAAAGATAGAGCGTGTTCCAATAGAAACCCCCCATATTCCATCAAATCACCCAAATATGCCAAGTGCTCCACTAAATTGGTAACATATATCATCAAGATGCCATAGTACTCCAAAAATGCTAGGGTGCTCTCTTGGAAAATCCACCAAGTATCTTCAAATTATACAAATAGGTCAAGAACTCCATTATTAAGGATATTCCAAGTGATCTAGAGTCCAAATGAACCCAAAAGCACGAGGGCACTCCAATGAATATTAACCACAAGTCATATCTATGGTGGCGCATCAACAAAGAATAATGCCGATAGCTTAGTTAAAATTGATCCATATAGAGGAAGCTGGGGGACTACAGCTATACACCATGCAAAGGAAATTCTGAGATCCCGTGCAAGAACTGATTCAGCTCAATAGCCCATTTTCTGCAGTGGTCCACCTTTTCATGTACATGTTACTAGTACACTATGGTTTTTTTAATCAAGTGTAATCAGAGATAGATAACTGCAAATGCACGTTTTATACCACCATTGATTTTCCTATTTCTCATTGCACAAGTCCCCCTATTCTTCCCAGTTTAAGCCTGCTACACAAAAGGTAAAATTCCATACAATTTTTTGTCATAGAACTCAAGACTCGACTGTAAACCCAACACTGCGCTCTGCCATAACATAAGACTCGACATGGTGCTAAATTAAACACTAGTCATTCCACGTACCTTCCAACATTAATCTTCGCAGTCGAGCCATGAATGTACCTAGGAGGACGTACCTTCGCCAGCCTGGTTCGCATGAGCTAAAGAGACCGGGGAAATTTCTCCCATGCACAAAGAATCCTTATATTGTTGACGAAGAGCGTTGGTGTACTGGGATGTGTCCAGCGTTACACTTGCGGTAATTGGTGGCCGGAAAATGGGACGAGTGTTGCCGATGTTATTACCCGCATCCGGGTGATCTTGATTTGTATTTTATTGTAGATCTGGATTTGTATTTCAGACTTGTCTGTATTTCATTATAGATCTGGATTTGTATTTTATTGTAGATCTAGATTTGTATTTCAGATCTGTCTGTATTTCATTATAGATCTAGATTTGTATTTTATTGTAGATCTGGATTTGTATTGCAGACCTATGTTTGTATTTCATTATAGATCTGGATTTGTATTTTATTGTAGATCTGGATTTGTATTTTTGACAAGTGTTTGTATTTCATTATAGATCTGGATTTGTATTTTATTACAGATCTGGATTTCTAATTTAGTAGATCTGGATTTGTAATTTAGTTTGTATTTCATTATAGATCTAGATTTGTATTTTAATACAAATCTAGATTTGTAATTTAGTTGTAGATCTGTGTTTTCCTTTTCGGCATGAACCAAATAATAGTGGCCTTCGAGGCCGATTTGATTCCACTCGGATATATAGATACATATTTATTGAAGTTTGAGGGTTTTATGTTTTTCTTATTAAAAATAATGGCCTTCGAGGCCGGTTTGATTCCACTGGAGTAAGCCTTTTGAGACCAAAGGCCTGTGTTCTTATGGCGCATTTGATGTGCGACATTTATTGGTTTGATTGGCATATCATGTAGTTTGTGGAGTATAGGCCTTTTGTGTGAATTATATATCGTCAATCTATTCCTGACAAATAAAAGTGTAAGTGGGCTAATTAGGCTCTGAAAGAGAAGAAGATTCAATGCCCGGCCCTACCCCACTGTTAAAAGCCTCACCGCCCTATGCAATGAAACCAGCGAACTGAAACTGCTTCTCACCTCACCTAGCAAATCAAGGCTGGCTTATCCATTGAGCTAGAGAGGACCTATTTAATAACCGCTGCATCATATATATAACCATATCGAGAATACAAACCAAGCTGTAAACAACCCAGCGATATTATATTGGAAATGATCTATTTTCAGTTTATTTCAGAAGCACGCAAATGTTCGGCAACTTCTTAAGGTTTATCGTTCTATATTGTTAAATTCCCATCCTCAATCTACTATGGCTGTTTGGCAAATTCTTATGGTTCATCGTTATATATTTGATAAGCTTACATCATCAATATATTAAGGTTGTATGGCTAGTTCTTATGGTTTACCGTCATACTTTCCCTTGTTTTAATGAGAATGGTTGTTTGTAATTTGAAACTATGTTCAGACCTAAACTGTGTATGCTTTAAATGCATGGAAATGGTTATTTCAATTCTTACCTTAAAGTCTTCCAGCTTTTTGAGTATTATAGTTAACGGTTTTGGCTATTACCGCGAGCCCTGTTTGTATATTTCTTTCCAAAACTTGTTTTTTTTTTTCTTGCAACGTGGTATGTTAGGCTTCGCACATGGAGTGGAAAGGGGTTCTCTGGAGCGCGCATTCATCTGACGTCAGGCTAGCTTAAATCCATGTTTCTCGCACATGGAGTTAGAACGGGCCATAGCTCGTTGTGTACTTTTTTATTACTAAGTGTACGTTTTTTTTTATAAAATTCAAAATCTAAACGAGAAATTAACAAAAAGTGATTGAGTGAACCCTTATCAGTGTACTTTATACAGTTTCTGTCAGAAAGCTTCAGGCGACATTCGGCAAGCCCAAGCTGTAGGTGGGTCTGCTGAAAATGCGCTCAAATTGAGCTCAGGGGCGCCCTCGAGCGCGCTCGAGGGCATTTTTTCCCTCCATGTGTGGAGGCTCCTGGATATGTTATGGTTCCATGATATGACACACAGTATGACTTGAATTCTCTACCGATAACTTCGTCGATTACATGATTGCATTGGCTCCATTGCCAACGTTGATTTTTAAATATAGGAACCCGCCGTAAAAAGGTTATAACTTCACTAAATACTGAATGCAAGTAGGTAGCTGCAATTAAATCATGGAAAATTATGATATCCATAAAATCCATTCATTATGAGTCTTATGTTTGATTTTATATACCAAAACAAGTTCGTGTCCAATCAATAACGAAACCTCGTGGATAATGGATGTTTTATGAAAAGTAGATCTTTAATGGTGTTTTATAAAATAATAAATGTTTATTTCACATGTTTTAATGGATGTTTTATGAAAAAGTAGATTTTAGTAAAGCAAGGATAATGGGTGTTTTATAAAATAGTGGACGTTTGTTTTACATGTTTTATAAAACAAGGGATGTTGAAAGTATTTTAATAAAGTATATTTTATAAAATAAAAGAAGGTAGGTAGCGTAATAATCTTAAATCATAAGTATTTTAATTTGACTTCATAATTTTATAAAGATTACGAAAATTTCACTTGATAATTTAATAAGAATATAAAATTTGATTTTTGATAATTTAATAAAGATTATAAAGTTTTATTTTTCATAAGATTATTAAAAAAAATATGTGTATTTTCCTTACTTTGGATTGAATATATCTATACACAAACAACTTCTTTTTAATTATTTTAAGCATAGAAATAAAATATTAAAACAAACAAACTAACTTCTTATTTGTTTTAAAATTTAATAAATCAAAATTGCTTTAAATTTTCAATACATAACAACCATTATCATCATCATTAAAATATACAAATTTTAAATTTTGTAAAATTCATCATAAAATACAAATTAAATATTTTATATAACAAATATGTATAAATTAAATATATTATATAACAAATGTGAAATAGTTAAATATATTATATAATAAATATGATTTACTATCTTCAATATGGTGAAGGATAACCTGGAAGAAATTAATCATCCCATGGTCTAAAAAGTTGAGAAAGACTCACTTTCATGTGAGCATTTCTCAAATAATATTTGGCCACCAATCTATCTCTCCTCTGATTATTTTCAAGATAGGCATTTTCTCTATTCCTGATGGTAATCTCCCTAATAATGGACAATCTGTTATTCTCAATCTTTCCATTTTAGGGAAGGTTCCTTCATTCCACAAACCAATTGGTCCAGTCATGCTCTCCAACTTGCTTGATGAGTATAGACACAAATTCTCCAACGCTGGAAAATCCCCGCCCTTGAAGACCAATTCCATCAACTCATCGCACCCGCCTATAATCACGCCTTTTAAATTGGGTAGCTTCTCCACTTGCAGTAGCAATTTCTTTGTGAATGGGCAATTCTCTATGTGCAAGCTTTCAAGTTTGAGCAATGTTCTTTCACTGCACACGCTAGATGACCTTATGATACTCTCTAATTTTGGCAGAGATCTCAGCTCCATGTTCTCTAACACTGGAAACGGATCGGCTGCATTTCCACTCCCCATCTCCAAGGCAAGGAGCTCCCTCAGTTGGTCACATGCCGTCAAACATAAAGACTTCAGATTCTGAAACTGACAAATTGAATTTGGTAAAGTTGCTCCTTCATAATTCTTTAAAAAAAGTTGCTCCAACTTCTTCATATCCTTGATTCTCCGGATAAGAAAATCCTGTGCTGCGACATCTCTATCTGTATCTGCATCATGTTTGAAATTTAATGGCAAGTCTCTCATGTCCAACCATAGATTCACTGTACCCATTGTACCTAGTTCCATTTGCGGCTTTACAGCAACCTCGAGCTCCAACAAATTTGAGAGGTTTGCCAGATCCTCTATACTCGTTGCATGAGAGTCTATCGGCCATCGCAGTGTGTTCAATGAAACTAGTTGAAAGATATCATGTGGAATTTCCATTAAGCTATTACAAAAGTTTAAATCCACATGCTTTAGATTTTTTAACTCCCCTATACCAGTAGGCAATGCTTGTAGCTCCTTACACCATCCAAGATCTATAAATTGGAGACGACGAAGATTGCATATGCTCTCAGGCAAATCCTTCACGGAGCTGCACCCGCTCAAGTTTATAAGCTCAAGCTGTCCCAGTTTCCCTAGTGATGTTGGCAGTGAACTTATGGAGGTTTTCAATAGGTCGAGAACCCTGAGAGACATGAGGTTTAGAACCCTCTCAATTTTTTTATTGTAGGCTAACACCAAACTCACAAGTTTTAGGCATCTAAAATCCATAGGTAGATCATGAATGTTATTCTCAGAAAGAGATATTCTCTTGCAATCCCCAGTCTGTTCTTCAGTAGGGAAATTCTGGAGATGTTGACCTGCTGCAAATAACCAGTTCTCCTCCTTTTGGCCGATATGTATTGCCATGTCACGCATAACATCGTGAACACGTAAAGACCAGTACTTAATACCTAACGCAGAAATACGCTGAACCAAGCACCTGTTTACCAATACATCTATGTACTGGCCCGCAATATCCATCAGATAAGTTGTCCCTCTTCGAGTGACCAACACTTCTCCGCTCCACATTTGCACCAGATCCTCCACATCAATGTCGGCATCCTCGGGAAAGGCAGCACAATACAGAAAACAAATCTGTAGATTAGGATCCGACAAATCATTATAACTCCATCTTAACTTTTGATAGAGCTCTGCATCAATAGTCTTATGAGTGGTTATGAGTGGTTGGGAAAGAAGGATCTGCATTCTTCATCATAATCAAAGCACGACTCCACTCATCGTTCATCTTTTTCCACTCAAAGCTGCAGCCACCGCATTTATGGCCAGGGGCAAACCTTTGCACTCCGCGGGAATTTGTCTGGCTATACTCTCCTCTATGTTACTTTCTAGAACAACCCCATTTGTAAAAAAAACTCCCCTTCTAAATAACTGCCAGCCTTCCTCTGTGGACAAGGGTTGTATGCTGATGGAGTACTCAATTCCCCCCATTGTTCCTATCACCTCTTTACTGCGACTAGAGATTATGATTTCGCTACGATTATGATTGCCAATTCTAATGCCCACTTCGTTTACCAGATCGATTGGTCTCCACACATCGTCCAATACGAGAAGGAAATTCTTTTTTGGGAGAGATGCATACAATGGCATCTTCCTTTCTTCGATAGTAGAAGTTTCGTCCAGACTTAATTTGACTTCTTTAGCAATGGAAGCCTGCAACTCCTTAATATGAAAGTTCTGAGAAACTGTAAACCACAAAACGAAATCAAAGATACCACTGACCTCTTTCTTGTAGGTGTTGTAGATGAGCTTGAGCAAGGACGTCTTGCCGACGCCCGCCATGCCATAAACGTCGATCACTTGAGCTTGGCAATGAGGTTCGGTGAGCCACGCGTGCAGCTGATCCTGAGCAGATCGAATGGCTGAGCCTATGAAGCCGGAGTCTGGCACTGGTTGAAGAAGCAGGTCTTCCTGAAGCTCTGCGGCGGAGACAATCTGTGTAGTATGGGCAGATATTGAAAAGTTTCTTTGAAGCTCTTCAAATAGGCTATTAAATGTGGCCTTCAAAGCTCTAATTTGCGTGGGGATGTTGGGATTGCAGAGGACGCAGCAACAGCGGAGACACCACGCTCGCTCTCCATGTCGCTTGGCCCGATTCATCAAATCTGTGGCCTCTCGAAGGGCATTGTCCATCTTTGTCAAACATCTTTCCAGGGTTAGTGGGAGCCTCTTTTGCTGATCGTGGAACTGGGTGCGAATATCGATCAAGAAGGTCTCCATAGTAGTAAAGTCAGTATCGAGAATTTGGAGGTTTCCCTCCAACTCCATAACATCTGTTAACTTTTGGAGAACCGCAGCAATAATGGTGTTTGAGACGTTGGTCGCCACACCTATCCCGAAACTCTCTGCCATAGGTGAATAGCAGAGAGGGAAAGAACGGAAATCTTCAGTGGAACGAATGAAGCAAGGAAAGGGCTGGGGTAAGGGTAAACGTAAAGGTGTGGGAACTTATGGGGGCCTTGGGTGTGGAGCATGTTATCGAAAAACAAATGAATAATCTGGACGTTAAGTCAGGACTCATTGGAACGCAATCCCACAATTAGTGTACCCCCTTAACTGTGTGGAAAATAACTGACGGCCACAGAATTTCCTATGGTCAGTACTCAGTAGCCATTGGAATTTGGAACCCAATCCCAATTAGTGTACCTCCTTGACTGTGGAAAATAATCTGACGGCCGCAGAGTTTCCTATCGTCGAATCTCATATGATTCCCTGCCAATACACCGTAACCCTTGTAAACTTTAATAAAAACCCTTGTAAACTTTAATAAAGTTTTTTTTTTCCCTAGATGCTTACTGACAAACAAACGCCCGCTTGGTGTAGATGGTTTTATTCACAACTATATATCTAGCTATAGTCGCTCTAAGATGGTTACAAATTTTGTATGTATATTTTATGGAATAAGCTATCTACGTAACTATTTGTACCGGGTTTACTTGACTCAGTTCAATAATAGATTAGTCTGTTATTGATTGGAATTTTTATGAAAATTGCAAATGTATGCCTAGAACTGTATAATTTTAGTCAATTCCTTCAAAATAACTGGAAAGATCTAAAAACTTGAAAAGTTTTACTAACTTCCTTGTAACAATTAATCAACTCCAACCTTGGATTCTTTATACTTCATGATCACGGAGGTTAAAGTTTTAAACTAACACTTAAAAAACAAGAATTTTCATGGCTAAATTTATGGATGGATGAATTCGAGAGCGCAGTTGGTGTTGGAATCAGTTGTCCTTGGTCTCACAGAACGGAGTAAGCTATCAAGATAGCTTACTCTTATACTTATTATAAATATATAAATACTAACAATTTCTCCAAAAGGTTTAATGATAGATCTGACAATGATTGACATGAGCATTATTGCTTTACATTAGTGTATTACAACATTAAATATATAAGTGGTGTGTAGACATAGGTAAACATTAACAGATTATGTAGTATATCAACAAAAGAATTGTTCTCAAAGGCACCGCACAGAAAGTGATTAATAAGAGTTTGGGCATAGAGATTTCATATTTGTCCCACATATAATTTTCATCCATTCATAATTATTAGATGTGATGTTTTAACTTTTCTTGATGTTCTTGGCAATGAAATGTTTCACACATTGAAGACAAAAATTTCCAAATTTCAAATTTCATTTCTTGTGAAGAGATATTTTATTGCCATTTTATATATTATGAATGGGATTTTAGAGAACAATAGTGGCTTGGAAAAGCAACCAAAGAAAGACGTGATAGACTATACTTGGAAATAGTATTTAAAGAGAGGATTAATATAGGAGACATTTATTCCCAAAAAGATTATATGGACTTTCTTAGTTCCTTAAGCATTTAATTTGAATTACAAATGAGTTATTTTATTTTATTTTTATATTAATATTTTTCAATGTTTATCAATTCTATATATATTCATTAGAATATTGAGGATACCACTATACCCTACATGGGATTTGATCTAGTGATCTCCATTTACAACAAGCGACTTCGTATCAATGGACACCAACACCAATGGGACATTCATGTTTGGCCTCATTGGAATATTGATGTTTTTGTACATACAATTATGTAAATGTATTTTCCAACAAAAACTAACTTTTTTTATATAGTTTTGTACTATTTTTTTGCATAAGCTTAGAGCTAAGATGTTTTAAGTTTATAGACAAGGTTAATCAAAAGTTGTTTTATAAACTTTTATTCAAACTTTATTTTTATGTTAGTGCTTCCTAACACAATACAAACTATAATTTTTTACATTTTAAATACAAAGTTTAAATTCTTGTCTTGAATTTTTGTTTTTTAACTTTAATTTGTATTCCAAAACTTAAATCTCTATAATTTTGTTGGTTTCATCCTCTATTCATAATATAAATAACAAAAGTTGAATATTTGATGTTTAATCTAATTGACATGATAAAACCAGAATTAAATGCTAATATTATAAGATTTATTTGATTATATATTAATAATCTCTAATCCAAAGAGACATTACTAACTAACAAAAGAGAAGCTATAAATACTTTCAGTAATGTAATTTTTTTTTAGTAAATAAGTGGTTGAATAAATTATTTAAGTGTTTTATTTTAAAATTAAAATTCATATATATATATATATATATATAAAAGTTTACTCAATAATATATATATGACTCTACATATGTTTTTAACCATTCTTACCATTTCATAGTCCATCATTAAGTGTTGGGAAAAGTTTTTAACAATCTGAATACAATGAATTCTAAGTGGGAATGCATTTGTGTTTGTCTTATTTATCTTTGACAATGTTGGCTATCTAAGATTATTTAATATTAAAGTGGGAATGCATTTGTGTTTGTCTTATTTATCTTTGACAATGTTGGCTATCTAAGATTATTTAATATTAAAAATTTGCGAAGCTTCATAAAAAAATATCATCTAATAATTGAGAGCACTCCCTTGCTTTTTTTCTTTTGTCTTCTCTTCATGGTGGCCTACCACTAGAGAGTGGAACCTAGGATGCACATGATACTGATGTGTAATGTCCCTAAAAATTGTAAAAAAAAATTGTATGATAATAAAATACTAGAATCCAAGGACATTGTTTAAACATCTGAGGAATAATACTCATGTTATGTACAGAACCTGAGTGTCGTAAGTTGTTTTCCCTGAACCGATTTTTCTTTCGGATGATGATGTGTTTATGTGATGCTCTTATATTACTTGTACTGTTTTGTTTGGATATTCTGCTTTTTTACTAAATGCGAACATTTGTCGATGCTTGTTAGGTTACATTTTACTTCTTATTTATATGTCTTTAATTTTTGTTTATGGTTGTATTCATTAAAAAGGCCACCTTGCCTTCGTTTTTTAGGGGGTGGAGTGGTGAGGTTTATAACTTGAGGGTCCACTAGGAAAGTTAAGGATTCCTACTGCTTTAAGGGGCTTACTTAGTTCATTGCGAACTAATGCAGGCTCCTACTCTTGTGCAGGTTGTTCCGACAGTGAACTTTGTATTTGAATGTGGCAAAAATAAAAGCATTCTACAACACTACATCTACGCTACACTATCCCTTTTAAGCTGGGTGAAAGGAGGACTAATGTCCCAGGCATAACTATGCCTAAGTCCTATGTTTATGAAAAATTGATATAAATGTACGGTTATAAGATTTATGGTAGACATTATTATGTTTAAGGTTTTAAAACCTTATCCACCTTGATATACATACTTTGTGAACTTTATGGTATAACTTGTAGGGTTTATGGCATATTCCATATGCCATCAACAACCTTGTTTTAACTTGGAAAAAGTGGGTTTTATGGTTTTAACGTTGGGAAGGTGGAGCACTATGGATTTTTGAAAAGAGCAGAACTATAGCTCTGTGGGTTTTAATTTCATGGCTAGTGGAGGACAGGGTGGGGCCTTTAATGCCCCTAGGGAAGTGTGAGAATTTGACCTCAAGCATTGGTTAAGGTTGACAAGTGTATCATTTGGTCTTTGCTGGTTATTGTCGGGGTGGTCTTATGCTCCATGGATCTATGCTACGAAAATTCCAACAACCTTCCTGCTCCTTCATGAGGTAAGTCTTATTGTGGTTTGCAATACTGTAATGTTTGTTTTGCTTCTGTCTACGACTGTGATACTCCTGATGGTTTTGTAATTGGTTTTGTAGGTAACAGAGGGTGGCTCAAACTTGGCTTCGATGGTGGCTCCTTAGGTGGCCTGCACAACCTCTTTGCGGGTAAGCCCTGACAAAGGAAAAGGAACTTCCCTCTGTGTGTTTGTTTTTGGCAAATATTTCAACCCTGGGTTGGGAGAAGTATCTCTGTGTAGTTTCAATTGGTTGGTGTAGAAGGAGCAAGTCGATAAGTTGACTTGAACGAGGACCGACTTAGTCGATCATCTGAATAAGTCGATGGACCGACTTAGTCGATCATCCGACTAAGTCGATGGGCCAACTTAGTCAATCAGCCGACTAAACCAGAAGATTAGGTCAGCTACCCAAAAGTTGTGTCAGTTCACTGAACCGACAGGTAGTTATTTTGTAACTGTTTGTAACTTGTATATATTAGGCTGTTGAGCCAAACGAGAACTCAGTTCAGTTCTCTGCATTGTATGGACTCATTATAGTAATATAATCTGTTTAAATCCTATCTATTCTTGTCTCTTCCCTCTGTGTTATATTTATGTATGTTTTAGTATGTATTATTGGTAACCTTATGTGATCTATGAGATTACAACATTGGTTCCGTTGCCAGTGGTACATGACTGAAATATATGCTCACATATGATACCAAAGCAGGAGATTAAGGACTGGTGGGAACGTAAAATTGCAAACTATTTGCAAAATTACACACGAAGGAATAGACTAACAGTCGCTGAAGCCAAAGAAAGATTTTTCATAGAGACGCATGAAAATTTTGTCGAATCAGTGTCCCAACTCTTGAAGCAACTTCTAGATGAGAAAACCGGATACAACTAAAGAACAACAGTTGCTGGAAAAACTGATCCGAGGAGGTCGAACAAATTTGTCGGAGTAGTTTGAAAAAATCGTTGACGACTTCTGTGAGGAGCAGGCAATTGAAGACAGAATTTCAGTGGAAACTGTCAAAGAGAAATTTTACACAGATTTCACTGAACAATTTTTTTGTTCCCTACCGACCTTGCTATTCAAATTCTTGATTGAGAAAGGAGTAGCACATATCGTCGAACCTCGTCCATCACTTCATGAACAGCCAACAAACTCTAACTGGGTGGAAAAGCAGAGGAAGTGGGAGAAATTTATTGCAGAAAGGGAGTGGGAATACTTCCTAAGCAAATAGACCGAACTATCTGGGCTTTCTAAAAAGCGTCGGGTAGGCTATGGGGGGCTAGCTGGTCATGTGTTGAAGATAGAGCATAGTGGATCCTAGTCGACTAAAATCCGATATCAGTCACTAGTAATGAGAAGTCGACCGAAGAGGGACCTAAGAGAATAGTATCCTACGAAAGTATGTCGAACATTCATAAATTAGAAAGGGATGAAAGACACCAGAGAAGGGAAGCAAGACATGAAAGAGCCGTAGGGCTGCACAGAGGAAAAAACCTTAGGGAAAACGACTGCGAGGAGAATCTACCAGAGTCAAATCATGACCGACATGAAGAAGGCCTGGAGCAAGAGGCGTCCCCTGAGGAGGAAGAAGTGTGGATAGAGCAGTCAGAAGCTCTCCAATTAAGAGCTCCCAGTGAAGGAACAACCCTCTCCCCATTGAATCCGCATACTCGAATACAGACTATTGTCGAAGATGACCTCCGACTACGAGTTGGTGACTTCACTATATGGAGCCGACTAGGATACGAAACGAACCCTGGATGACATATTATTATAAGTCGACCAGCGGAAGGGAACTGAGTGATGTTTCAAGTGACAGCCTCCCTTCGAAGTATCCACTTGCTCCTACTGACACATGAAGGAGCACCCCCCCCGCCAAGTACAGCTTTAGAAGAAATCGAACAATCAGACCTGCGAACAAAAAGTTACAGTGGAACATTGACAGTAGAATTCGATGTCAACTGACTGCAAGTCGACGAAGACTCGACGCCCGACGGGAGCCCAAGTTCCGTCGACCAGAATTCCGCAGGCACGACTACATCAATAACCCCACCACCTTCACCACCAACCCCACCTCCACCTCCGCCAACTTCTGAAAGAAGTGAAATTGATTCAGACATGGATCATGGATCGGCTCACATTCCTCTTTATGAGGGAGACGAAGACCCCTGACGACATTGGTTCATCTATGAGTCGACCTGGGAAGTCAACCAGGTTATAGATGAAGATCTACAAATGGCACAGTTCATAGGAGCCTTAAGGAAAAGGGCATTGACGTGGTACATGACCTTTTCGGAAAGACAACCCAGAGCGACAAAAGCTGAGATTAAGGAACAATTCTTGTCATTCTTTAAAACTCCAGATGCTAAGCACCTGGCCGCAAAGAATATCAAAACCACTTCACAAAATCCAGGAGAATCCGTCCGTGACTACGACAAGCGGTGGAAAGATTTACTGAGCCAACTGGATTACGTTATTGATGAATAGTTACTAATTCAATGGTTTCTTGCAGGACTATCACAAAAAGTACGTCGACATATTAGTCTGGAGATGTTCAAAATGTATGAGGATGCACTAACAAAATCTCTTCAGGTTGAAATGGACAAAGACATACCCGCATACCCCACGGACCACAGATTGGAACAACAGCTAGAGAATGTACAGAAGTCTCTAAAGGAGCTCAGCCTCAAGAATCAGGAGATCTGGTTCACTAAGTGCTCAACAAACGGCCACTCGAAAGATAACTGTCGACAAGAATATAGCCAACAGGACGTCCGCTTTGTACAAACCAAATCCTTTTGCGACATTTTCCAGGAACATGGAGATCACTCTACAGCTGACTGCCCATTTAACATGAAGAATGACAAGGCTTCCTGGTGCGCCATCTGTGAAACCAAAAGTCATAACACTGTCGACTGTCAGTTAAACCTAAAGAATCGACAGAAATATCACACGGTATACCAAACAAATGCAGTGGTGCAACATAATGAGGAAAACAATCCACCAAATGATCATAATGGACAAAGATACGATGGTCGACGATATGAGCGTCGGTACGATAATCGACGCCAAGGTTACGAAGGAAGAGGTCGACTCCCTAGGAATCGCGACATACGACTGTGTCGACCCACCCAGTGCTTCATATGTTACAAAGAAGGTCACCAGTATGCAAACTATCCATACAAGGATAGGACTGATCTTAAATTATGTACCCACTATGGAGTAGGCGATCACTCACTTGAGGATTGTCCTACTATGTTAGAGAAAATTAATACCAAGAAAAATGTTAATGTCTTGTCTTGTGTACAAAATAATGATGTAATAACTACTAAAAATTTACATATTGTCACTCAACAAGGCACAAAAACAGGACCTAATAATCCTCAAATTAGTAAGATTAAAGACACAAATGTTTATCCTGACCCTATGAAGGAAAAACAAACATATCAAGAAGCAACCCACATATTTCACGACATTGCACAATAAGGAGACATCGTTAATAGTCGACCCAACACAATACATCAATTAATCCAACTCATTCAAATAGACAAATTCATAGCTTAGTTCATTGACTTATTGCATGAAATAAAAGGTACCAACCTTGGAAAGAAAAAAAAAACATCTGCATCTTGAACCAAAAAGACAAAAATGATGCTGACCCACTTGTCGACCTGGAAATTGAAGGTTACCACGTCCGACAAGTAGTGCTCGACTTTGGGTCCCAAGTGAATATCATGACCCGAGATACTTGGGAAAAGATGGGAAGACCTCGACTCTACGAGTCAGGTATTTACCTGAAACTTGCCGACCAAGGCCTCATTGAACCCATTGGGGTCTGGAAAAACGTCGACACGACCATCAAAGAAATCTCGACCAAGGTTGATTTTGAAATTATTGACCCAAAGGAAGGATCTAGCTCCTTCCAAGCACTCGTCAGTCGACCTTGGGGAAGAAAGATGAAAGCATCCATATCCTTAGACAAGGAACGAATCAAGCTAAAAGGAAATATTCAAAAAGTCATTGTACCCATTCATCCATCCCAAGGAGAGCCTTGGATGGAACCTATTGATGAGGAATTCGATGTTAGACAACTTTACCAAATCCACAACAATGCATACTACAAAGAACCAAACATCCATGGAGAACTTAACTTAGGTAACCAGGACTCAATTGGTTATAAGTCCGATGCTGAATTGTATGACTGGGAGATTGAAAATTACGAAACACAAGCAAGAGGGTGCTGGACTATACAAAAAGTACAGAAAAAACCTACCTGACAGTGCTTCATAGTTTCAATTATCCCCAAAATCTCTGAAAAGAAAATAAGGGAACACCCCGCCTTACAACCAACCAACTTAAATACTACACAACTACCTAGGTATAAAGAGAGGGAATCACGAGTCATGCACATCAAACAAGTATGATCTAAAAATATTGGTGAACATGGCCGACTTCAAAGCTTAGTGGAAATGTTTACAGGTCAAGCAACTAGATGGTGGGACACCCATCAGACAAAACTACAGACCTGGACAACTGCTTCGACTTACTTTGTCGAGAGGTTCGGTGGAAAGAAGTTAACCCAGCAAGCCCAGATCCCTATCTTTACCCAAGGTCAAAACCCAGAAGAACATATCAATACTTGTGAAATGGAGTGGAGAAGACTTGGATACAAAGATGAGCGAGCCTGGCCACATTTGTTCCCTTCGACCCTAGCCGACTTACCCAATAAATGGTATAAGATGGAGGAAGCTAGAGGTGAAACCTTCTTTTGGCATGAACTCAGGGAAAATTTTATTAAAGACTTCAACTTCATATCTCAAAATGAAAATTTGGCTGAGACAGCACATCAAATCAAACAATTTCTCCAACCGACCGAAAAACAACCCTCCCTAGACCATCAACAGATTAAATACTGTAACAATCTACAAATACAGCCAAAACCACAGTCGACCCGTTTACAATTAGAAAATGAAAACACAGAAGGAAAAAGCTTCAGATGGAAATCTAACCACGTTGAAACAACAAAACCTATCCACTCAATCCTGAAAGTCGCGACAACCGACAAACAAGACCTTGACAGAATGACTGCAGCCGACTTCCCTGCCACATTCTCACAATTCAAAGAAGGAAGTCGACCGATCAATGAAGCTAAAGCACCAGAGTGGCTTGATGCCAAAGTAAAAACTAAAGAGTTCGACATTTCCAACGACGACCGACCAAAAATAACAAAGATTGGTGACTACTGGAATGAACAACAGACCACCGAAATCGTGCACTTACTTAGAGAGTTCCAAGATGTATTTTTCAGGGACTATAATGACCTAAAAGGCTTAGTACAAGAAATGGGAGAAATGAAAATTGATACTAAACCTGATGTTCAACCTGTTAAGAAACAACCTTACAAACTGGCTCACAAGTATAAGGAAATAGTTAAAAAGGAAATTGACAACATGTTAGCAGCATGGATTATTTACCCTATCGACCAATCGGAATGGGCAAGTCCAATGGTCATACAACCCAAGAAACATGACCCGACAAGGTTAAGAATTTGTGTCGAATTTAGGGAGGTCAGTAAAGTAACACTGACAGATCCATTCCCAACCCCTTATGCTGACGAAATCTTGAATGAAGTTACAGGCCATGAATGATACTCATTTACAGATGGATTCTCAGGCTATAACCAAGTACCAATAGCAGAGGAAGATCAAAAGAAGACAACATTTGTGTGTGAATTTGGTTCCTTTGCTTATAGAGTTATGCCTTTTGGTTTAAAGAATGCACCTGCAGTATTTTCCTGAATTGTTGTCAAGACATTCCAAGAATACATATATAAGACCATGGAAGTATACTTCAACGACTGGACAATATACTCCACCTTAAAAGACCACTGCAAATGGCTCAGACTTATGCTGGAGAGATGTTGATAGATTCAACTCTCCTTGAACATTAAGAAATGTATATTTATGAATCCCATAGGCATACTATTAGGGCATATTGTCTGTAAAGAAGGTATCAAGGTCGACTTTGCAAAGATTAAAATTATCCTCCACCTGAAACCACAGTAAACCCCAAACAAGAAAGGGTGTTACTTGGCCATACAGGCTATTATAGAAAATTCATAAGACACTATTTGGATATGACCTATCCTCTAGAAGAAAATCCATCGACCTCTCTCCCACAAACCAAAGGCCCTCCCTCAACTGTTTCAGGTACACAAGAAACAGAGGCAGAAAAGCACAAGAAGAGGAAGGAGCATCATACAAAAACTTCCAGCCTTTAGATTAGCTTAAGAGATGCAAGCTCCTTAACCGACACAGAGGTGGGCCAATTCCTCAAAACCTTGGCCAAAGAAGAAAAGACAAGGTATGACAAAAGAACAAAAGAACTATCAAACAAAAATACAGAACAGGTCGAGTTTCTCGGCAAATGCAGGACTCTAGCTTAGTCTGTCATCCCAGGCCCTATCGAAGTCGACACATATATACAACTAGAAATACCATATCAGCTCTTCGAGAGCATGGTGTCAACCATCTAGGCATGTCTCCAAGAAACTAAGGAAGAACAGAAGGAAGAGACTGCCCGACTGCTACTGGCACATCACGCCGCTTTCTCAGAGGCATACAAAGTGCTACAGGACCATATGGAGGAGTCTGTTGTCACTGAAGAAGTCTTAAGAGACTGGCCTACTCACTATGGGAAGGTCTATCAGCAGACACGACAGACTCATCAAGGCATTCAGGCTTTGGAGAGCAGGAAGATGATAGAGGAAGCACTTAGGTAGACAATAGAAGAACAGATAGTGCTGGAAACCAACAAACTGCAGAAGTTGGAACGGGAAGCACATCAGTGGGTGCAACAAGCTCTTCCCAATCTAGAGAAAGTCAACATCATCTTCCCATAGATGAAAACACTCATCGACACAGCAGAAGAGCAGAACCAATTCCTGGGCCCCAACATGGAGAAGATCGTGGAAGTCCCTCTCTCGGAGAAGATGTCGGTCCTGTCAAGTTTAACTACATTAACTATCGACATCCAGAAAGCTTTGTAGAGCTGGACAAATTTCCAACATCACCTTGCCATCATAGCTCTGGCCATTGTTGAGGTTTGTATCCAGAAAAGACCGACCATTTGTCTGCACAGTCCACCACAATAGCATTTTGAAGGGCCCAACAAACATATTTTTTTGTACCTCCCTGTTTCTTCGGGACGAAGAAACATTTTTTCCATGGGAGAGATGTAGAAGGAGCAAGTCGATAAGTCGACTTGAACGAGGACCGACTTAGTCGATGGACCAACTTAGTCAATCATCTGACTAAGTCGATGGGCCGACTTAGTCAATCAACCGACTAAGTCGGTCAGTTGAGTAAACCAAAAGATTAGGTCGGCTACCCAAAAGTCATGTCGGTTCACCGAACCAACAGGTACTTATTTTGTAACTGTTTGTAAATTGTATATATTAGGCTGTTGATCCAAACGAGAACTCAGTTCAGTTCTCTGCATTGTATGGACTCATTATAATAATATAATCTGTTTAATTCCTATCTGTTCTTGTCTCTTGTCTCTGTGTTATATTTATGTATGTTTTAGTATGTATTATTGGTAACTTTATGTGATCTATGAGATTACAACAGTTGGGTTTGATAGATGGTTTGGGGAAATACTTGACTGTCTAGAGAGGGTTCGACTCTGTGTATAAACTCGTTGTGTTGCAATGTTTTTGTAATTGGTTCTATTTATATTTAATGGAAAAATATGCGCTTTTAAAATGATGGTGCATATGTTTGCTTACAGTGGGAAGTTTGCAGTGTGTTCCAGGGTCTGTGCTGGTAAGAATGCTCCTCTGTGTATTGGTTTTAGGCTCAGGTTAGCAGCAATGTCTCACCAGAGGGGAACTCCAAGATGTGCTAGTTCAGGAAGGGCCAAACCCCAGAGGGGATGCAGTGCACTGGTTCTAGCGGATTATGAACCACATATTTCTCTACGAGTCCGTGTATTAGTGGAAGTCTGGGAGAACAAGATTCTCAACCACAAGCTCTCGACGAGAGAGGAAGGTGGTCGAATTAATCACTACTAGATGTTGAAGAATATGCTCTGCAATCTGGGAAAGGACATGCTCAGTAATTGGGCTGAGGCTCGGATTGCAGTTCATTCCATGAAAGATGTATTATTTCATATTGGCTCTGATGTATTATTTTTCACTGGTAATGGAAAGGGTGAATTTAAAGTATGGAAATGGGCCACCTATACTCTGTGACAGGGTAAGACAAACTGTAAAACATTTATTGTAATCATTAGGCTGTAATTGAAATGCTACTTTGAATCACATCATGTACAAGTGTCAAAAATGATACTCAGGTCACCCCTTCATGTAAAAGTGATCCTCTCCCCACATGTGCAGATCCTCATGTATTCCACTGTAGTTCTAAATCACCTGTCTTCCTAAATCTTAGATTAGAGTTATTAAATCATTCCTATGGAATTTTATATTCAAGTATAGAGACTACAAATGTTGTCCAACAATCTTGTTATTCAACTTTTGAAATCAATAACATGGTTTTAATTGGAATATTGTAAAGTCATGTGGAAGACTTGATAGGGTTCCTTAAAATTAATAATGAATATGCAACTATTATCCTGGTATTTTGCGAATGTCCTCAAATTTTTCAAGAGTGAATTGTGCTTGTTGCATTTTTATTTAGTATCCATCAAGCAAAATTTTCTTAAGTCACGAGATCAAGGACATTTTTTATTTGATCTTCCATCTTAATTTTGACAATACACAAGTACAACTGAACCTGCCCTTATTCATGATGCTTGGTGCATATTTGAGAGTGAAGTACATCATATGCACTAGAGTACTCCATGAAAAACGAGCCATAAATCCTCCATAAGTGGAAAAGAGAGCTAGAGCGCTCCAAGAAATATGAACCCTAAGGAATCCATGAGTATGAAATACATCTAAAGATATAGAGAGCTCCATGGAAAAGTGCTAGAAAAGTATCCACTGGAATGAAACATGTCCAAAGAGCTAGAGTGTGCTTCAATAGAAACCCACCATATGCCATCAAACCACCCAAATATGCCAAGCACTCCACAAAAACTGGTAACATATACCATCAAGATGCCATACCACTCCAAAACTGCTAGGGCGCTCTCATGGAAAAGGCACCAAGTATCTTCAATTTATACAAATAGTTCAATCACTCCATTATTAAGGATATTCCAAGTTATCTAGAGGCCAAATGAATCCAAAAGTATGAGGGCGCTCCAACAGAGATTAACCACAAGTCATCTCTATGGGGGCACATCAATAGAGAATATTGTTGATAGCTTAGTTAAAATTGATCCATACAGAGGAAGCTCAAGACTGCAGTTATACACCACACAAATAAAATTCTGAGAGCCCATGCAAGAACTAATTCAACTCAGGAGCCCATTTTCTGCAGTGGCCCACCTTTTCATGTACATGTTATTGGTACACTATTATGTTTGTTTATCAAGTGTAATGAGAGATGGAGAATTGCAAATGCATGTTTTCTACCACCACTTATTTTTCTATTTCTCATTGCACCAATTCCCCCATTCTTCCCATCTTAATCCTGCTACACAAAAGGGAAAATTCTATACAACGTTTTGTCATAAAACAACATAAGGTTCAAATCTACACATCTCTAAAATGTATTTATTTTTGTTACTTTGTGTGTTGTACAGTGGTGTTGCAACTGCAACGTTTTCCTAAATCTTAAAAATTTTGGAACCTCCTTTTAATTTTATCTTGCTTAGAATTTTTTTTGGACTGCGGAACTTTGATTGTTCCTCTGCTGCAAGTTTGATCTTTTTGAGGTTGATTTAAGGTAGATTGTTCATCATTTTCAGAAGCTAAATGAATATCTTTTGTCTGCTAATGATGTTGACTCGAACTTAAGGTTTTGGTTTGTCACTATTTTTCGCTGTCGAAAGTCTGTTGACAATGAATCGGGGCCGTAGTCATCTACACAGCCACCGTTGCAGAAGCCTACTTATGAACGTCCCGATGGATAGTTCTGATGTTCACTGATGTGCTTCATTGCATTTGTTTCTTTGGAATGTCAGCATTTTTATTTTATCGTGGTCAGAGCATCAGTCTTCTGTATCTCCGTTGTTTCGGAGGACAGATAAAGAATGGACCAATGGTTAGTTTTTATTTCACCGATTACGTGGCTTTATTAGTTAAAATTTTTCGTTTGCGATGACCTTTTCTTTCACCCTCAAAGCAATTTTATGACTTTGATTAGAAGTCGTAGTCTAATTGTGTTCCACTGTTGCAGCTCCAGAGTGGACTAACCATCTGCCATATAGCTTTTCCTTTCACCGATGGTTTGATTTAGTTTTCTTGGATGTTGATTGGTCTGCGGAACTTTTGCTCCGTGTAACTTCTATTGCTGCGGCTCTGTAGCGTACTAACCGTCTGTTGTTGTAATAGGTCCAAACTCCGATGTATGGACGCCCTCTTCTAATGCTTTATTTCATCGACGATTTTCTTTGCTACGGAACCCTTAAACCATTGGTTGCCTGCCATTACGATGGTTTAGTGAACTAACCATCTGACGTTGTGTGTTCCGTTTCACCAATGAGGGTTTTATCCGCCCGATGCTTAGTTTTCCCACCATGGGCGACGAAAGGTTCTCTGTTTTTTATCAAGTTAAGGCTTTCACATTGAAAACATAGTCCCAAGTTTTACTTTTGATGCTCATTTTTATTGGTAGTATGGTTTACGTTTTATTGAGTTTCCACCTATGAGTAATGAATTATGAGCACTCACAAAAGACAAAATTGTGAGATTAAACAGTTGGAGGAACCCAAAGGTCACCTGGTGGGGCAGCCTAAAAGTTTTGCCTGTTGTATAAGTATAGCATATTTAGATAGAGAAAGGACTTTTTCCCATTTAGACTTGTGACAACATGTTGTAAGAGGAACTATTTCGTTTTGCAATAGATAATTACAATTTTTCATGTTGGAGAAAGCTTTGTTGGAATGTTCGAATGCTGTTCAATGGATGTTGTTGAAGGGGAACTATTTTGTTTTCATCTTTTTATCCATTAACTGTGAGATTGTTCTAACTTGTTGAACCTATGTTCTTGTATGAATGCTTTCTAGTTTATTTTATGGACTTGCCACCTATGAGTAATGAATGCTTTTCACAAACAATGAGCTATCTTGTTGTTCATCTATCTATTCATGTTTATGTGTTTTGAAATAAGAATAGCTACCTGTGATTTCTCTTAAATCATGAACAGTAATGCATTACTCATTAAATGATAATCTCTCTCCCTAAATGATAATCTCGCTCCCTAGGGATAGTTTAGGTAGGTAGTTTTAGTTTCTTGCTGTGTGCGATTCAGATGTGAGAGAGATTAAGACGAGAGGTAAGAACCTGCGCATCACATTGTGACCGCTCCTTGTACTTTTGATCAATCTGCATTTTAGATAGGCACTTGCATATCATACTTACAACTAAAACAAAAAAATATACACGGTGGACCGAGCCGCAACCATTAAAACCTTTTATTTTTGTTACTTGACCTACGGTAGCCGGACCGCAAACCGAACGGATTTCCCATACCAAACAGTAACGGGCTAGTTGGGAACGTTTACTGGGGAGAATCCCTTGCTGTTGTTGCCTGCAATTTTCTAGGAATCAACAATTTTTTGGTGCTAGAAGGAGGGCCACGAGTGCATGGCTTGCCGGGGAAACCCATTTCCTCGAAATTACTCCACCAGTGATAGTTCAGAAGGCAGTTCATTTCCCAATCTGATTCCTGAAGAGAAGTGGAAAGAACACTTTTTTTGTGTTGATAAAGAATTTGTTAATGATCTGAGAAGACATACTAGGGCTTATCTAAAAAGTATTGGAGGATTACTGATTATCCCTGATTTACCCAGAAGAGAGTATAAGAAAAAATACCGTCCTATATTGGAAGACTCAGTGTTGGTTAGAGATTTGGAAGAACTTGTAGAAATAGCTTTGCAGGAATTTGTGCAGCCTTTGAATCAAATAGGCCAAAAAACACCTTATTGTTCACCTGTTCATACTCCTATTCATTCACCACCTCACTCTCCACCCAGACTCATGGTAGGCGTAAACTCAAATCAGCCCCCCAACCCACCAAATCCACCACCTGCTTGGAAAGCCAGATCACCTCTAAACCTAGCACCTCCTTTGCATGACTTACCTCAGGATTTTGAGAAGATGCTATCCAAGTTTGACCCAAATGAGAAGATATTAGTAGATGATCACTTGCAAAGTTTCTACTTGACCATAGAAGGACTAAAGGCTGGAGAACACGAAGATGTAGTCTGTACACTTTTTTCCACATACCTTTAAAGGAGCAGTAGCCTCATGGTATTTTGGTCTGCCTACAAACTCAATCCTAGAGTGGGATACTTTTGAAAGGATATTCAGAAGTAGGTATGTAGCCTAGGAGACTCATGCATCTCTCATGAAAGGACTGTGCACTTTAAAGAAAGAGAGAAAAGAAAAGGTGCATAGTTTCACCCAAAGGTTTGCCACTTACCTTAAGAATTTTTCTGACATTGATAAACCCTGAGATGAAGTTTTGATTGAGTATTATACTTCAGCTCTAGGGCCTGATTTGGCCATGTTTTCCAAGATGAAATCCAAACCTACGCTATCAGAAACTTATGAAGAATCCGAGAGAGTAGAAGCTGAAAGAGAGAGCATTGAAGATTATCCTGAGCAGTCAGGAGAAACAAATGTTGGTAAGAAAACTTTATTATTTACTAAGCCTAAGGAGGAGCAGTCTCATGACTTTGAAGGGGTGGTAAAGATGATGCAGAAGCTTTCAAATAGAATAATAGATTTGGAGAAGGAAAAAGAAACTCAGAAAGCATATAAGCCTTACTACAAGAGAAGAGAGGAAAACAATCAGTCTAAACCTCCTCCACAAAGTCCTGCATCAATGAACTTAACAAAGGTAGGTATGAACAATTTTTGCACCTTTCACCAACAGCCCCATTCTAAAAAAAAAATTGTCCTCAATGGATAAATTCCATGACATTAGTGATGAATCAGCTGTTGGACTCAAAACTAACAGAGGCAAATGATGAGGAAAAAATGATAACAAATTGACAGAAAAGCAACAGGATGACATTGGTTTTATGGGACTATGTCTCAATGTTTGACACCGAAGAGGAAAGTGATTTGAGACATGAGGATGTATTAGAAGAAAAAGTGACTATGAGAAGCCAGGGGCTGATTAAAGAAAACAGGTTAGTACTCCCTAAAATTAAGAGAATCCAAAAGAATGTAAAGAAATTTCAGAGAAACACCACTACTAATAAAATTCCTGAGTTTACCATTACCAGTCAGGATCCTAAGCAAATCAACATTCCGACTAAGCCCATTGAAGAGAAGATAAATAATGTAAAGACAAATATTACAGAACATAAGATGGAATATGACATTGTGGAGGATATCAAAAAGGTTAAGGAAAATATTTCACTATTTGAGATGTGCAATGTGCCACATCAGAAAGAAAAATTATTAAAAGCACTACAAGTGCCTGAAGAGAAGCTTCCCATTAATAACCAACCTGAAGAAGAGGAAATTGGGGAAGAAAGTGTGGGAGGTAAGTCCAAATATAAAACTCCACCTTGCCTCCTCACTTTTGAAATTTTCAACCATAACATGCACAACTGTCTAATAGACTTAGGGGCATCACTAAATGTCACGCCACTTTCAGTCTGCAAAAAGATAAATGGACAACCCAAACCCTCTACCTGGAAGATTACTTAGCTAGATAGGACCAATGTAAAAGTAGTTGGGGAAATGGAGGATGTTCTCATTCGCCTATCTTCAAATGAAAAGGTATGTCAATTCATTGATATTGTAGTAGCAGACATACCCAAGGCTTATGGACTTGTTTTGAGTCGGGATTGGTTAGCAAAGTTAAATGGTATTTTGCTTCAAACTGGTCACACCTGTGGTTTCCTTATAAGGGAATTCCAAATCAAATTAAAATATTAAGAGAGCCCCACATGAAACACAATGTCACTCAGTTGGAAGGTAAGAATGAACCAGTGAATTATGTATTGGGGAATTACTTCATTGAGCTAGAACCGGGAAACTACCAAGCGAAAGAAGCCAGCGGTACTTCAGACACCTAGCCTAATCTCCTTTGGTTTTCACAGGATGATGAATTTGATTGTAAAATAGTAGAATTAGTTTTAGATGTAGATTTTGATTCATGTACAGTAAAAGTAGATAGTTTTTGGACACTTTTTTTTATGGATCTAAGACATTGGAAGGATCAGGAACTAGTTGTGTCGTGATTAATCCAAAGAAGAATAAACACTTTCTTTCATGTAGATTAGAGTTTGAATGTACAAATAACACAACCGAATATGAAGCATTAGTTCAGGGACTAAGAAAAACAATTGAATTAAAAGTAGAAAATCTGAAAGTGTATGGGGATTCTGAAATAATTGTAAAACAGATTTGAAATCAGATACATTGCATTTCACCTCATTTAAAAGCTTATCAAAATGAAGTGTGGGATTTTCTTAAAAGTTTTTATGCATTTAATATTGTATCAATTCCTAGACTAAAGAATTCCTCAGCTGACTTGTTAGCTACCTCAGCTGCAAGGCTTGTACCCTCTAATAACATGTGTTCTATTGAATTGCTTTTCAGGCCTTCGGTTCCAGACATGATTACCAATTTACGAGTTTTTGATGATGATCAACAGATTATGGAATGTTTGACGAATGATGAGACTTTCAAAGGGGAAATCATCGATGATGAAGAACATCAGGTTGAGCTAAAATTCGACAATTTTATTCCTAAAGGATTCAGGACTTTAGAGTGAATGTTTTATCTAAACAACAAATTCAGAAGACTAGCAAATGTCAAGACTCATAGCTCGTCTTTACAATTCGAACTAATAAACTCAGGAACTCAAGTTGAGCCAAAATATATGAATTTGGGAAAGTGTTGCTCCTCGGGTGAAAGAAATAAGTTCATCAATTTGTTCAAACAATACAAAGATGTGTTTTCCTGGACATATGAAGATCTGAAAACATATGACACTAAGATTATTCAGGATGTCATCCCTATTAGATCTAGAATCAAGCCTTTTCAGCAGCCTTTAAGAAAAATGCATCCAAAGCTGGAGCCTCTAATTCAGAATGAAGTAAAAAAATTATTGGATGCTAAAATTATCTTCAAGGTCAGACACTCGGAGTGGGTTTCAAATCTGGTAATAGTAAGGAAGAAATATGGAGAAATTAGACTATGTGTGGATTTCAGAAACTTAAATCGTGCTTCGGATAAAGACAATTATCCAGTCCCACCCATGGAACAGATATTGAAAATGGTTTCAGGTTCTGAGTTATTTTGTTTATTGGATGGATTTTCTGGCTACAATCAAGTGTTAGTAGCTCAAGAAGACAAACTCAAAACTACATTCCAAACAATATGGGAGACTTTTGCTTACAGAAGGATGCCCTTTGGACTCATAAACGTTGGAGCTACTTTCCAGAGGGATATGGATATAGCTTTCTGCGGTCTGATTGGCCGCAGTGTTGTGGTATACCTCGATGACATCACAATATTTTTGAATAAGAGAGAAGAACACACATTCCATATAAAACAGATCTTCGAGCGTTGCCGAAAATATGGTATCTCACTAAACCCCAAGAAGTGTGTGTTTGCATTTATAGAAGGAAAGCTACTGGGTCACATCATTTCTAAAAAGGGGATCTCCATAGACTCATAAATGATCGAAGCTATCGAACAGATCCCTTTACCCCATAATAAAAAGGGTATGCAATCATTCATGGGGACAATAAATTTCGTGCGAAGGTTTGTGCCTAATTTCGCTCAAATTGTTAAACCTTTGTAACAAATGGTGAAACAAAGTGTACATTTCAAGTGGACTAATTTAGAGAAGAGTGCGTTCAACAAAATAAAGACATCTATTGCTCATGCTCCCTTTCTCAAAAGTCCAAATTTTGAAAAGGATTTTATTTTGTACACTTTCGCGTCTGACAATTCATTAGCAACGGTGCTTACTCAAAAGGGAGATGCGGGAGACGAGTACCCCATATCACTTATGAGCACCAGTCTGCAAGGGGCCGAATTGAATTACCTAGATGTGGATAAACAAGCTTATGCAGTTTTCAAAGCGGTAAAACAATTCAGTTCGTACATACTTAAGAACCAGACAAAGGTGATAGTTCCACACCGAGCTGTGAGGTCTCTTTTCGTTCAAAAAGAATTAGGAGAAAGAAGGGGCAACTAGGTAACAAATTTACCAGAATATGACCTCGAATTCAAGCCAGCATCCATAATTAAAGGGAAAGGACTGTGCAAACTAATGGCTGAAGGTAAAAAAAATGAAGAAAATAATTGGGAAAATGAAGTTGAGTTACATCTAACGGATGTATGTCCTCTTTTCACAGCTCCAAATTCTTGGTACCGAGACCTTGTTCATTACCTTCAGGAAGGATTGTTGCCAGAACACTGGAATTCCAAATAGCGAAGAGCGTTGCGCCTTAAGTCAACTGCATATCAGCTCATTGATGGAATTTTATTCAGGAAGAATTATGATGGAGTCCTTCTCAGATGTTTAGAGAAAGAAGATACCAAAAAGGTCATAGCAGAGTTACATGATGGGCCTGCTCAAGGACATTTTTTCTGAGATACGACAACCCACAAGATTCTTAGAGCCAGATACTATTGGCCCAAGATGTTCAAGGATGTGCATGCCCATGTCAGGAAGTGTGATATCTGCCAAAGGTGTGGGGGAAGCCAAGCCAAAGCAGCAGGACCTTTGAAGCCTGTGATGATAACAAAACCATTTCAGCAGTGGGGAATCGATATCATTGAAAAAATAACACCAATTTCTTCCTTGCAGCACAAATATATCTTGACAGCTACTGATTACTTCACTATATGGGTCGAGGCCATTCTGCTACATAAATTCAATGAATATGCGGTCATGGATTTCTTACAGGATCATATTATGACCAGGTTTGGAGTTCCAATTGCTCTAGTTTTCGATAATGCTACTTATTTTTCCTCTATTAGATTAACTGCATTTGCTCATGAAAAGGGAATTAAGTTGCATTGTCCTGCTAACTACTGCCCACAAGGGAATGGTTTGGCAGAATCTATGAACAAGAATCTGATTAGGATCTTTAAAAAAACGGTGATAGAAAACTAGAGAATTTGGCATTTAGCATTACCGAACACTCTTTGGGCTGATAGGGTCACACCAAAAAATTCCTTAGGTGTGTCACCATATACCCTTATTTATGGAAAAGAGGCTATTCTGCCTCCTAACATCATGCTACCTTCTTCCATAATGGCTCAAGAGTCTAGAGGCACAGATAACGAAGTCCTGCAAATTAGAATCTACAATATTTTGAAGGTGGAAGAGTCTAGATCCAGGGCCAAAGAATGTTTTAAGCAACAGCAGGAAATAGTGAAAAGGTGATTTGATAAACACAAAGCTGGAAAAAAAGAAATTTGAAGTGGGAGACTTGGTTCTTAAGTGGGATCACCCACATGATGAAAAGGGGAAGCACACGAAGTTTCAACAGTTATGGGTAGGCCCTTTTTAGATTGTAGCAAAACTTGGACCCTCAACCTATAAATTGCAAGATTTACAGGGGTGGGAGGAGAACTTACCAGTTAATGGTTTAGTTCTCAAACCTTATTTTTCCTGATTTTTGTTTTGTTTGTACATAAATAAATTGCTTTGTTTGTTTACTTTGATTTGTTTTATTTCTGTTTTGTTTTGAGTTGAGATTTCAATTTATTTCATTTTTGTTTGTTTTTAGTTAAATGTTGTTTGATTTCAATAAAAGAGGAAAACTTTTGGATGCATGGAAAGCATGAAATTTTTGGATTAACTGAGATCTTTGGGTATAAGATTGTGTACTATTGTTTCATCTTATAGAATTTCTTCTAGTTAAGCGGCTTTCCTAAATGGCTATGAACACATTGAAGTCCTACTTAATCCCTGTAAAATAACCCAAGATCAAAAGGTCCAGAATACTATTTCAAGGCTCCATCCATTTCACATCTAAAAATGTCCTAGGGGGTGACAACAAAAGACCCACAGAAAGGAAGCAGGGTAAATAGTATATTATATATAAATGATCCCATGCCTAGAATTCAAAGCCAAAAAGCTAATAAGAGTCAAAACTCCTAAGAAAGAAATATGTATCAAAACAAAGTACTGCATTGTATAAGTACAAAATTGCCAAAAGTTCTTCTCCATCCATGAGCTGAAAATTAAATACATCTCTCACACAAAAGGACACTATTGATAGAGGGGCCTGAATAAAAATTCAGAAAGAAAGGCATGAGGAGGACTCATAAGGACAAAAAAGTGCAAAATGGCTGGGAATGAGGAACAAATGAATAATTATGTTTACCATATGTTACAATCTTGTGGAGTCTGAGTTGGAAGCTACCCGAAGACAGAGGTAAAAAAATGAAACTCATCTTCCTGGCCTCAAAAGAGTTATCTTGACTTTGAGATCTTGGTTTCCATTTTCCTAAAATTGGACTATCATCAACGAATAAAAGTACATATATTTTCCATATGGGAAATCCATACATCTAGAAGAATTCAACATGTTGGTTTTATTGTTAAACATTCTGTTACTTAAGGAAGAATGTGTCCAGGGATCTGGGTTCACCAGGTAGTCGCCAATTGCTACAGCTGCAACGTTTTCCCAAATTTTAAAACTTTTGGACCCTCCTTTTAATTTTATTTTACTTAGATTTTTTTTTGGACTGCGGAACTTTGATTGTTCCTCTGCTGCGAGTTTGATATTTTTTAGGTTTATTTAAGGTAGATTGTTGATCATTTTCGAAAGCTGAATGAATATCTTTTGTCTGCTGATGATGTTGACTCGAACTTGAAGTTTTGGCTTGTCATTAATTTTCGTTGTCGAAAGTCTGTTGATAGTGAATCGGGGCCGTAGTCATCTATGCAGCCGTCGACGTGGAAGCCTACTTATGAACGTCCCGATGGATAGTTCTGATGTTCATTGATGTGCTTCATTGCATTTGTTTCTTTGGACTATCGGCATTTTTATTTTATCACGGTCGGAGCACCAGTATTCTGTATCATCATCGTTTCAGAGGATAGATAAAGAATGGGCCAATGGTTAGTTTTTCTTTCGCCAATTACGTGGATTTATTGGTTTAAATGTTTTCTTTGCGATGACCTTTTCTTTCACCCTCAGAGTGGTTTTATGACTTTGATTGGAAGCCGTAGTCTAATTGTGTTTCGCCATTTTGGCTTTGGAGTGGAGTAACCATCCACCATATAGCTTTTCCTTTTGCCAATGGTTTGTTCTAGTTTTCTCCGATGTTGACTGGTCTACGGAACTTTTGGTCTGTGTAACTTCCACCTTTGCAGCTCTCTAGTGTACTAACCATCTGTTGTTGTAATAGGTCCGACCTTAAATGTATGGACGCCCTCTTCTAATGCTTTATTTCGCCGACGATTTGCCTTGCTCCGGAACCCTTAGACCATTGGCCGCCTTCCATTGCGATGGTTTAGTGAACTAACCGTCTGACATTGTGTGTTTCATTTCACCAATGAGGGTTTTATCTGCCTAATGCTTAGTTTTCCCGCCATGGGCGACGAAAGGTTCTCTGTTTTTTATCAAGTTAAGGTTTTCACATTGAAAACGCAGTCCCTGGTTTTACTTTTGATGCTCATTTTTATTGGTAGTATGGTTTACGTTTTATTGAAACTGGTTTGGACAAATGATGAGTTTTTCATTTTGATTGCAGAAAGACGTAGGATATTTTTCAGATCCAGTTGATGATTACTGCAGCAAAGAAGACATAACTGGAGGACAAAGCAGAAGGGAGTCGATTGAAGAAAGAAGCAACTAAAGCATAAACAAGCAGAGATTTTTCTCAAGGAAAAGAAGATAGCGAAGGTCTGAGATCAACCGGATCTCAAAAGGACCAACATATCATTGAGCATAATCATTAAGAACAGAGTCCCAGGCTTGGGAAATTTGTCAGTTACCAAGCTGGTCCCTTTTTTATAAAGTGCCTGTAAATCTTAATCTTCGTTTGAAATGTAACGTTTGTATGAATCATGAGCACTCACAAAAGACAAAATTGTGAGATTAAATGGTTGGAGGAGCCCAAAGGTCACCCGTTGGGGCAGCCCAAATTTTTTTCCTGTTGTATAAGTATAGGAAATTTAGATAGAGAAAGGAATTTTTCCTAGTTAGACTTGTGAGAACATGTTGTAAGAGGAACTATTTCGTTTTGCAATAGATAATTATAATTTTTCCTGTTGGAGAAAGCTTTGGTGGAATGTTTGAATTTTGTTTAATGGATGTTGTTGAAGGGGAACTATTTCATTTTCAGCTTTTTATCCATTAACTGTGAAATCGTTTTAACGTGTTGAACCTATGTTCTTGTATGAATTCTTTCTAGTTTATTTTATGGAATTTCCACCTATGAGTAATGAATGCTTTTCACAAACAATGAGTTATCTTGTTGTTCATCTATCTATTCATGTTTATGTGTTTTGAAATAAGAACAGCTACCTATGATTTCTCTTAATGCATGAACAGTAATACATTACTCATTAAATGATAATCTCGCTCCCTAGGGACAGTTTAGGTAGGTAGTTTTAATTTCTTGCTGTGTGTGATTTAGATGCAAGAGAGTTTAAGATGAACGGTAAGAACCTGCGCATCACATTGTGACCACTCCTTGTACTCTTGATCAATCTGCATTTTAGATAGGCACTTTCATATCATACTTAAAACTAAAACACAAAAATATACATAGTGGACCGAGCCACAACCAGTAAAACATTTTATTTTTGTTACTTGAACTATGGTATTCGGACCGCAAACCGGACGGATTCCCCATACCAAATAGTAACGGGCTAGTTGGGAACGTTTATTGGGGAGAATCCCTTGCTATTGTCTCCTAAAATGTTCCAGGAATCAACAAGTGTCATGATCATAATCAAGAAAAATGAGTGTCTTCCTGGGTGGCATAATATTCTTCTTTTTAACTTCCAACTAGAGGTCAATTGGATGCATAATTATTTGTTTCAGAGTCTAAATGTGAATTTCCAAGCACACGTCTACATTATCTTGATTATATCATAGGATTTGAAGTGGTTACCATATA